>CAXHSH010001023.1:0-26463 GCA_964019135.1 Arenicola marina
TAGTTGGGTAATCGCGTCACTAGTCCGGTAATCGTGTCTCTGCAGTGGTAATTGTGTCACTAGTCTTATAATCGTATAACTAGGCTAGTAATGTCGTTACCAGTCCGGTAACCGGGTCGCTAGGCTACTCACCGTGTCATTAGGCTAGTAATCGTGTCACTAGGCTAGTAAGCGTGTCATTAAGCTAGTAATCGTGTCACTTGCCTGGTAAGCACGTCTCTACACTGGTAATCGTGTCACTAGGCTAGTAACCGTGTCATTAGGCTAGTAACCGTATCACTAGGCTAGTAACTGTGTCATTAGTCCGGTAACCGTGTCATTAGGATAGTAATCGTGTCACTAGGCTAGTAACTGCGTCATTAGTCCGGTAACCGTGTCATTAGGCTAGTAATCGTGTCATTTGGCTAGTACCGTGTCACTCGGCTAGTAACTGTGTCATTAGTCCGGTAACCGTGTCATCAGGATAGTAATCGTGTCACTAGGCTAGTAACCGTGTCATTAGGCTAGTAACCGTGTCATTAGGCTAGTAATCGTGTCACTAGGCTAGTAAGCGTGTCATTAAGCTAGTAATCGTGTCACTTGCCTGGTAAGCACGTCTCTACACTGGTAATCGTGTCACTAGGCTAGTAACCGTGTCATTAGGCTAGTAACCGTATCACTAGGCTAGTAACTGTGTCATTAGTCCGGTAACCGTGTCATTAGGATAGTAATCGTGTCACTAGGCTAGTAACTGCGTCATTAGTCCGGTAACCGTGTCATTAGGCTAGTAATCGTGTCATTAGGCTAGTACCGTGTCACTCGGCTAGTAACTGTGTCATTAGTCCGGTAACCGTGTCATTAGGATAGTAATCGTGTCACTAGGCTAGTAACCGTGTCATTAGGCTAGTAAGCGTGTCATTAAGCTAGTAATCGTGTCAATGGCCTGGTAAGCACGTCTCTACACTGGTAATCGTGTCACTAGGCTAGTAACCGTGTCATTAGGCTAGTAACCGTATCACTAGGCTAGTAACTGTGTCATTAGTCCGGTAACCGTGTCATTAGGATAGTAATCGTGTCACTAGGCTAGTAACTGCGTCATTAGTCCGGTAACCGTGTCATTAGGCTAGTAATCGTGTCATTAGGCTAGTACCGTGTCACTCGGCTAGTAACTGTGTCATTAGCCCGGTAACCGTTGTCATTAGGATAGTAATCGTGTCAATAGGCTAGTAACTGCGTCATTAGTCCGGTAACCGTGTCATTAAGCTAGTAATCGTGTCATTAGGCTAGTACCGTGTCACTCGGCTAGTACTGTGTCATTAGTCCGGTAACCGTGTCATTAGTCCGGTAACCGTGTCATTAGGCTAGTAATCGTGTCACTAGGCTAGTAACTGTGTCATTAGTCCGGTAACCGTGTCATTAGGATAGTAATCGTGTCACTAGGCTAGTAACTGCGTCATTAGTCCGGTAACCGTGTCATTAGGCTAGTAATCGTGTCATTAGGCTAGTAATCGTGTCATTAGGCTAGTAACCGTATCACTAGGCTAGTAACTGTGTCATTAGTCCGGTAACCGTGTCATTAGGCTAGTAATCGTGTCATTAGGCTAGTAATCGTGTCATTAGGCTAGTAACCGTATCACTAGGCTAGTAACTGTGTCATTAGTCCGGTAACCGTGTCATTAGGCTAGTAATCGTGTCACTAGGCTAGTAACTGCGTCATTAGTCCGGTAACCGTGTCATTAGGCTAGTAATCGTGTCATTAGGCTAGTACCATGTCACTCGGCTAGTAACTGCGTCATTAGTCCGGTAACCGTGTCATTAGGCTAGTAATCGTGTCATTAGGCTAGTAATCGTGTCACTAGGCTAGTAACTGCGTCATTAGTCCGGTAACGGTGTCATTAGGCTAGTAATCGTGTCATTAGGCTAGTACCATGTCACTCGGCTAGTAACTGTGTCATTAGTCCGGTAACTGTGTCATTAGTCCGGTAACCGTGTCATTAGGATAGTAATCGTGTCACTAGGCTAGTAATCGTGTCATTAGGCTAGTAACCGTATCACTAGGCTAGTAACTGCGTCATTAGTCCGGTAACCGTGTCATTAGGCTAGTAATCGTGTCATTAGGCTAGTAATCGTGTCATTAGGCTAGTAATCGTGTCACTAGGCTAGTAACTGCGTCATTAGTCCGGTAACCGTGTCATTAGGATAGTAATCGTGTCACTAGGCTAGTAACTGCGTCATTAGTCCGGTAACCGTGTCATTAGGCTAGTAATCGTGTCATTAGGCTAATACCGTGTCACTCGGCTAGTAACTGTGTCATTAGTCCGGTAACCGTGTCATTAGGATAGTAATCGTGTCACTAGGCTAGTAACCGTGTCATTAGGCTAGTAATCGTGTCATTAGGCTAGTAAGCGTGTCATTAAGCTAGTAATCGTGTCACTGGCCTGGTAAGCACGTCTCTACACTGGTAATCGTGTCACTAGGCTAGTAACCGTGTCATTAGGCTAGTAACCGTATCACTAGGCTAGTAACTGTGTCATTAGTCCGGTAACCGTGTCATTAGGATAGTAATCGTGTCACTAGGCTAGTAACTGCGTCATTAGTCCGGTAACCGTGTCATTAGGCTAGTAATCGTGTCATTAGGCTAGTACCGTGTCACTCGGCTAGTAACTGTGTCATTAGTCCGGTAACCGTGTCATTAGGATAGTAATCGTGTCACTAGGCTAGTAACTGTGTCATTAGTCCGGTAACCGTGTCATTAGGATAGTAATCGTGTCACTAGGCTAGTAACTGCGTCATTAGTCCGGTAACCGTGTCATTAGGCTAGTAATCGTGTCATTAGGCTAGTAATCGTGTCATTAGGCTAGTAACCGTATCACTTGGCTAGTAACTGTGTCATTAGTCCGGTAACCGTGTCATTAGGCTAGTAATCGTGTCATTAGGCTAGTAATCGTGTCATTAGGCTAGTAACCGTATCACTAGGCTAGTAACTGTGTCATTAGTCCGGTAACCGTGTCATTAGGCTAGTAATCGTGTCACTAGGCTAGTAACTGCGTCATTAGTCCGGTAACCGTGTCATTAGGCTAGTAATCGTGTCATTAGGCTAGTACCATGTCACTCGGCTAGTAACTGTGTCATTAGTCCGGTAACTGTGTCATTAGTCCGGTAACCGTGTCATTAGGATAGTAATCGTGTCACTAGGCTAGTAATCGTGTCATTAGGCTAGTAACCGTATCACTAGGCTAGTAACTGCGTCATTAGTCCGGTAACCGTGTCATTAGGCTAGTAATCGTGTCATTAGGCTAGTAACCGTATCACTAGGCTAGTAACTGTGCCATTAGTCCGGTAACCGTGTCATTAGGCTAGTAATCGTGTCACTAGGCTAGTAACGGTGTCATTAGTCCGGTAACCGTGTCATTAGGATAGTAATCGTGTCACTAGTCCGATAATCGCGTCTCTAGGGCAGTAACTGTGTCATTAGCCTAGTAATTGTTTCAGTAGGCCGTTAACCGTGGCACTAGCCTGCTAACCGTGTCTCTACACTGGTAATCGTGTCACTGGGCTAGTAATTGCGTCACTAGTCTGGTAATCGCGTCACTAGTCCGGTAATCGTGTCACTAGCTTAGTAATTGAGTCATTAGGCTAGTAATCGCGTCATTGACCTGGTAACCGTGTCTTTACACTGGCATCCGTGTCACTAATCAGGTCATCGTGTCATTAGTCCCGTAACCGTGTCATTAGGCTACTCACCGTGTCATTAGCCTAGTAATCGCGTCACTAGGTCAGTAAGCGTGTCATTAAGCTAGTAATCGTGTCACTGGCCTGGTAAGCACGTCTCTACACTGGTAATCGTGTCACTAGGCCACTAACCGTGTCATTAGGCTACAAATCGCGCTACAAGTCCGGTAGTCGTGTCGCTAGGCTAGTAACCGTGTCATTAGTCCGGTAACCGTGTCACTAGTAGGGTAATCGCGTCACCAGTCCGGTAATCGTGTCGCTGCAGTGGTAATTGTGTCACTAGTCTTATAATCGTATAACTAGGCTAGTAATGTCGTTACCAGTCCGGTAACCGGGTCGCTAGGCTACTCACCGTGTCATTAGGCTAGTAATCGTGTCACTAGGCTAGTAAGCGTGTCATTAAGCTAGTAATCGTGTCACTGGCCTGGTAAGCACGTCTCTACACTGGTAATCATGCCACTATGCTAGTAACCGTGTCATTAGGCTACAAATCGCGCTACAAGTCCGGTAGTCGTGTCGCTAGGCTAGTAACCGTGTCATTAGTCCGGTAACCGTGTCACTAGTTGGGTAATCGCGTCACTAGTCCGGTAATCGTGTCTCTGCAGTGGTAATTGTGTCACTAGTCTTATAATCGTATAACTAGGCTAGTAATGTCGTTACCAGTCCGGTAACCGGGTCGCTAGGCTACTCACCGTGTCATTAGGCTAGTAATCGTGTCACTAGGCTAGTAAGCGTGTCATTAAGCTAGTAATCGTGTCACTTGCCTGGTAAGCACGTCTCTACACTGGTAATCGTGTCACTAGGCTAGTAACCGTGTCATTAGGCTAGTAACCGTATCACTAGGCTAGTAACTGTGTCATTAGTCCGGTAACCGTGTCATTAGGATAGTAATCGTGTCACTAGGCTAGTAACTGCGTCATTAGTCCGGTAACCGTGTCATTAGGCTAGTAATCGTGTCATTTGGCTAGTACCGTGTCACTCGGCTAGTAACTGTGTCATTAGTCCGGTAACCGTGTCATCAGGATAGTAATCGTGTCACTAGGCTAGTAACCGTGTCATTAGGCTAGTAACCGTGTCATTAGGCTAGTAATCGTGTCACTAGGCTAGTAAGCGTGTCATTAAGCTAGTAATCGTGTCACTTGCCTGGTAAGCACGTCTCTACACTGGTAATCGTGTCACTAGGCTAGTAACCGTGTCATTAGGCTAGTAACCGTATCACTAGGCTAGTAACTGTGTCATTAGTCCGGTAACCGTGTCATTAGGATAGTAATCGTGTCACTAGGCTAGTAACTGCGTCATTAGTCCGGTAACCGTGTCATTAGGCTAGTAATCGTGTCATTAGGCTAGTACCGTGTCACTCGGCTAGTAACTGTGTCATTAGTCCGGTAACCGTGTCATTAGGATAGTAATCGTGTCACTAGGCTAGTAACCGTGTCATTAGGCTAGTAAGCGTGTCATTAAGCTAGTAATCGTGTCAATGGCCTGGTAAGCACGTCTCTACACTGGTAATCGTGTCACTAGGCTAGTAACCGTGTCATTAGGCTAGTAACCGTATCACTAGGCTAGTAACTGTGTCATTAGTCCGGTAACCGTGTCATTAGGATAGTAATCGTGTCACTAGGCTAGTAACTGCGTCATTAGTCCGGTAACCGTGTCATTAGGCTAGTAATCGTGTCATTAGGCTAGTACCGTGTCACTCGGCTAGTAACTGTGTCATTAGCCCGGTAACCGTGTCATTAGGATAGTAATCGTGTCAATAGGCTAGTAACTGCGTCATTAGTCCGGTAACCGTGTCATTAAGCTAGTAATCGTGTCATTAGGCTAGTACCGTGTCACTCGGCTAGTAACTGTGTCATTAGTCCGGTAACCGTGTCATTAGTCCGGTAACCGTGTCATTAGGCTAGTAATCGTGTCACTAGGCTAGTAACTGTGTCATTAGTCCGGTAACCGTGTCATTAGGATAGTAATCGTGTCACTAGGCTAGTAACTGCGTCATTAGTCCGGTAACCGTGTCATTAGGCTAGTAATCGTGTCATTAGGCTAGTAATCGTGTCATTAGGCTAGTAACCGTATCACTAGGCTAGTAACTGTGTCATTAGTCCGGTAACCGTGTCATTAGGCTAGTAATCGTGTCATTAGGCTAGTAATCGTGTCATTAGGCTAGTAACCGTATCACTAGGCTAGTAACTGTGTCATTAGTCCGGTAACCGTGTCATTAGGCTAGTAATCGTGTCACTAGGCTAGTAACTGCGTCATTAGTCCGGTAACCGTGTCATTAGGCTAGTAATCGTGTCATTAGGCTAGTACCATGTCACTCGGCTAGTAACTGCGTCATTAGTCCGGTAACCGTGTCATTAGGCTAGTAATCGTGTCATTAGGCTAGTAATCGTGTCACTAGGCTAGTAACTGCGTCATTAGTCCGGTAACGGTGTCATTAGGCTAGTAATCGTGTCATTAGGCTAGTACCATGTCACTCGGCTAGTAACTGTGTCATTAGTCCGGTAACTGTGTCATTAGTCCGGTAACCGTGTCATTAGGATAGTAATCGTGTCACTAGGCTAGTAATCGTGTCATTAGGCTAGTAACCGTATCACTAGGCTAGTAACTGCGTCATTAGTCCGGTAACCGTGTCATTAGGCTAGTAATCGTGTCATTAGGCTAGTAATCGTGTCATTAGGCTAGTAATCGTGTCACTAGGCTAGTAACTGCGTCATTAGTCCGGTAACCGTGTCATTAGGATAGTAATCGTGTCACTAGGCTAGTAACTGCGTCATTAGTCCGGTAACCGTGTCATTAGGCTAGTAATCGTGTCATTAGGCTAATACCGTGTCACTCGGCTAGTAACTGTGTCATTAGTCCGGTAACCGTGTCATTAGGATAGTAATCGTGTCACTAGGCTAGTAACCGTGTCATTAGGCTAGTAATCGTGTCATTAGGCTAGTAAGCGTGTCATTAAGCTAGTAATCGTGTCACTGGCCTGGTAAGCACGTCTCTACACTGGTAATCGTGTCACTAGGCTAGTAACCGTGTCATTAGGCTAGTAACCGTATCACTAGGCTAGTAACTGTGTCATTAGTCCGGTAACCGTGTCATTAGGATAGTAATCGTGTCACTAGGCTAGTAACTGCGTCATTAGTCCGGTAACCGTGTCATTAGGCTAGTAATCGTGTCATTAGGCTAGTACCGTGTCACTCGGCTAGTAACTGTGTCATTAGTCCGGTAACCGTGTCATTAGGATAGTAATCGTGTCACTAGGCTAGTAACTGTGTCATTAGTCCGGTAACCGTGTCATTAGGATAGTAATCGTGTCACTAGGCTAGTAACTGCGTCATTAGTCCGGTAACCGTGTCATTAGGCTAGTAATCGTGTCATTAGGCTAGTAATCGTGTCATTAGGCTAGTAACCGTATCACTTGGCTAGTAACTGTGTCATTAGTCCGGTAACCGTGTCATTAGGCTAGTAATCGTGTCATTAGGCTAGTAATCGTGTCATTAGGCTAGTAACCGTATCACTAGGCTAGTAACTGTGTCATTAGTCCGGTAACCGTGTCATTAGGCTAGTAATCGTGTCACTAGGCTAGTAACTGCGTCATTAGTCCGGTAACCGTGTCATTAGGCTAGTAATCGTGTCATTAGGCTAGTACCATGTCACTCGGCTAGTAACTGTGTCATTAGTCCGGTAACTGTGTCATTAGTCCGGTAACCGTGTCATTAGGATAGTAATCGTGTCACTAGGCTAGTAATCGTGTCATTAGGCTAGTAACCGTATCACTAGGCTAGTAACTGCGTCATTAGTCCGGTAACCGTGTCATTAGGCTAGTAATCGTGTCATTAGGCTAGTAACCGTATCACTAGGCTAGTAACTGTGCCATTAGTCCGGTAACCGTGTCATTAGGCTAGTAATCGTGTCACTAGGCTAGTAACGGTGTCATTAGTCCGGTAACCGTGTCATTAGGATAGTAATCGTGTCACTAGTCCGATAATCGCGTCTCTAGGGCAGTAACTGTGTCATTAGCCTAGTAATTGTTTCAGTAGGCCGTTAACCGTGGCACTAGCCTGCTAACCGTGTCTCTACACTGGTAATCGTGTCACTGGGCTAGTAATTGCGTCACTAGTCTGGTAATCGCGTCACTAGTCCGGTAATCGTGTCACTAGCTTAGTAATTGAGTCATTAGGCTAGTAATCGCGTCATTGACCTGGTAACCGTGTCTTTACACTGGCATCCGTGTCACTAATCAGGTCATCGTGTCATTAGTCCCGTAACCGTGTCATTAGGCTACTCACCGTGTCATTAGCCTAGTAATCGCGTCACTAGGTCAGTAAGCGTGTCATTAAGCTAGTAATCGTGTCACTGGCCTGGTAAGCACGTCTCTACACTGGTAATCGTGTCACTAGGCCACTAACCGTGTCATTAGGCTACAAATCGCGCTACAAGTCCGGTAGTCGTGTCGCTAGGCTAGTAACCGTGTCATTAGTCCGGTAACCGTGTCACTAGTAGGGTAATCGCGTCACCAGTCCGGTAATCGTGTCGCTGCAGTGGTAATTGTGTCACTAGTCTTATAATCGTATAACTAGGCTAGTAATGTCGTTACCAGTCCGGTAACCGGGTCGCTAGGCTACTCACCGTGTCATTAGGCTAGTAATCGTGTCACTAGGCTAGTAAGCGTGTCATTAAGCTAGTAATCGTGTCACTGGCCTGGTAAGCACGTCTCTACACTGGTAATCATGCCACTATGCTAGTAACCGTGTCATTAGGCTACAAATCGCGCTACAAGTCCGGTAGTCGTGTCGCTAGGCTAGTAACCGTGTCATTAGTCCGGTAACCGTGTCACTAGTTGGGTAATCGCGTCACTAGTCCGGTAATCGTGTCTCTGCAGTGGTAATTGTGTCACTAGTCTTATAATCGTATAACTAGGCTAGTAATGTCGTTACCAGTCCGGTAACCGGGTCGCTAGGCTACTCACCGTGTCATTAGGCTAGTAATCGTGTCACTAGGCTAGTAAGCGTGTCATTAAGCTAGTAATCGTGTCACTTGCCTGGTAAGCACGTCTCTACACTGGTAATCGTGTCACTAGGCTAGTAACCGTGTCATTAGGCTAGTAACCGTATCACTAGGCTAGTAACTGTGTCATTAGTCCGGTAACCGTGTCATTAGGATAGTAATCGTGTCACTAGGCTAGTAACTGCGTCATTAGTCCGGTAACCGTGTCATTAGGCTAGTAATCGTGTCATTTGGCTAGTACCGTGTCACTCGGCTAGTAACTGTGTCATTAGTCCGGTAACCGTGTCATCAGGATAGTAATCGTGTCACTAGGCTAGTAACCGTGTCATTAGGCTAGTAACCGTGTCATTAGGCTAGTAATCGTGTCACTAGGCTAGTAAGCGTGTCATTAAGCTAGTAATCGTGTCACTTGCCTGGTAAGCACGTCTCTACACTGGTAATCGTGTCACTAGGCTAGTAACCGTGTCATTAGGCTAGTAACCGTATCACTAGGCTAGTAACTGTGTCATTAGTCCGGTAACCGTGTCATTAGGATAGTAATCGTGTCACTAGGCTAGTAACTGCGTCATTAGTCCGGTAACCGTGTCATTAGGCTAGTAATCGTGTCATTAGGCTAGTACCGTGTCACTCGGCTAGTAACTGTGTCATTAGTCCGGTAACCGTGTCATTAGGATAGTAATCGTGTCACTAGGCTAGTAACCGTGTCATTAGGCTAGTAAGCGTGTCATTAAGCTAGTAATCGTGTCAATGGCCTGGTAAGCACGTCTCTACACTGGTAATCGTGTCACTAGGCTAGTAACCGTGTCATTAGGCTAGTAACCGTATCACTAGGCT
The DNA here is from genome assembly GCA_964019135.1 of Arenicola marina. NCBI lineage: Eukaryota > Metazoa > Annelida > Polychaeta > Arenicolidae > Arenicola > Arenicola marina. Next base: position 9,547 of record CAXHSH010001023.1, read on the forward strand.
AGTAACTGTGTCATTAGTCCGGTAACCGTGTCATTAGGATAGTAATCGTGTCACTAGGCTAGTAACTGCGTCATTAGTCCGGTAACCGTGTCATTAGGCTAGTAATCGTGTCATTAGGCTAGTACCGTGTCACTCGGCTAGTAACTGTGTCATTAGCCCGGTAACCGTGTCATTAGGATAGTAATCGTGTCAATAGGCTAGTAACTGCGTCATTAGTCCGGTAACCGTGTCATTAAGCTAGTAATCGTGTCATTAGGCTAGTACCGTGTCACTCGGCTAGTAACTGTGTCATTAGTCCGGTAACCGTGTCATTAGTCCGGTAACCGTGTCATTAGGCTAGTAATCGTGTCACTAGGCTAGTAACTGTGTCATTAGTCCGGTAACCGTGTCATTAGGATAGTAATCGTGTCACTAGGCTAGTAACTGCGTCATTAGTCCGGTAACCGTGTCATTAGGCTAGTAATCGTGTCATTAGGCTAGTAATCGTGTCATTAGGCTAGTAACCGTATCACTAGGCTAGTAACTGTGTCATTAGTCCGGTAACCGTGTCATTAGGCTAGTAATCGTGTCATTAGGCTAGTAATCGTGTCATTAGGCTAGTAACCGTATCACTAGGCTAGTAACTGTGTCATTAGTCCGGTAACCGTGTCATTAGGCTAGTAATCGTGTCACTAGGCTAGTAACTGCGTCATTAGTCCGGTAACCGTGTCATTAGGCTAGTAATCGTGTCATTAGGCTAGTACCATGTCACTCGGCTAGTAACTGCGTCATTAGTCCGGTAACCGTGTCATTAGGCTAGTAATCGTGTCATTAGGCTAGTAATCGTGTCACTAGGCTAGTAACTGCGTCATTAGTCCGGTAACGGTGTCATTAGGCTAGTAATCGTGTCATTAGGCTAGTACCATGTCACTCGGCTAGTAACTGTGTCATTAGTCCGGTAACTGTGTCATTAGTCCGGTAACCGTGTCATTAGGATAGTAATCGTGTCACTAGGCTAGTAATCGTGTCATTAGGCTAGTAACCGTATCACTAGGCTAGTAACTGCGTCATTAGTCCGGTAACCGTGTCATTAGGCTAGTAATCGTGTCATTAGGCTAGTAATCGTGTCATTAGGCTAGTAATCGTGTCACTAGGCTAGTAACTGCGTCATTAGTCCGGTAACCGTGTCATTAGGATAGTAATCGTGTCACTAGGCTAGTAACTGCGTCATTAGTCCGGTAACCGTGTCATTAGGCTAGTAATCGTGTCATTAGGCTAATACCGTGTCACTCGGCTAGTAACTGTGTCATTAGTCCGGTAACCGTGTCATTAGGATAGTAATCGTGTCACTAGGCTAGTAACCGTGTCATTAGGCTAGTAATCGTGTCATTAGGCTAGTAAGCGTGTCATTAAGCTAGTAATCGTGTCACTGGCCTGGTAAGCACGTCTCTACACTGGTAATCGTGTCACTAGGCTAGTAACCGTGTCATTAGGCTAGTAACCGTATCACTAGGCTAGTAACTGTGTCATTAGTCCGGTAACCGTGTCATTAGGATAGTAATCGTGTCACTAGGCTAGTAACTGCGTCATTAGTCCGGTAACCGTGTCATTAGGCTAGTAATCGTGTCATTAGGCTAGTACCGTGTCACTCGGCTAGTAACTGTGTCATTAGTCCGGTAACCGTGTCATTAGGATAGTAATCGTGTCACTAGGCTAGTAACTGTGTCATTAGTCCGGTAACCGTGTCATTAGGATAGTAATCGTGTCACTAGGCTAGTAACTGCGTCATTAGTCCGGTAACCGTGTCATTAGGCTAGTAATCGTGTCATTAGGCTAGTAATCGTGTCATTAGGCTAGTAACCGTATCACTTGGCTAGTAACTGTGTCATTAGTCCGGTAACCGTGTCATTAGGCTAGTAATCGTGTCATTAGGCTAGTAATCGTGTCATTAGGCTAGTAACCGTATCACTAGGCTAGTAACTGTGTCATTAGTCCGGTAACCGTGTCATTAGGCTAGTAATCGTGTCACTAGGCTAGTAACTGCGTCATTAGTCCGGTAACCGTGTCATTAGGCTAGTAATCGTGTCATTAGGCTAGTACCATGTCACTCGGCTAGTAACTGTGTCATTAGTCCGGTAACTGTGTCATTAGTCCGGTAACCGTGTCATTAGGATAGTAATCGTGTCACTAGGCTAGTAATCGTGTCATTAGGCTAGTAACCGTATCACTAGGCTAGTAACTGCGTCATTAGTCCGGTAACCGTGTCATTAGGCTAGTAATCGTGTCATTAGGCTAGTAACCGTATCACTAGGCTAGTAACTGTGCCATTAGTCCGGTAACCGTGTCATTAGGCTAGTAATCGTGTCACTAGGCTAGTAACGGTGTCATTAGTCCGGTAACCGTGTCATTAGGATAGTAATCGTGTCACTAGTCCGATAATCGCGTCTCTAGGGCAGTAACTGTGTCATTAGCCTAGTAATTGTTTCAGTAGGCCGTTAACCGTGGCACTAGCCTGCTAACCGTGTCTCTACACTGGTAATCGTGTCACTGGGCTAGTAATTGCGTCACTAGTCTGGTAATCGCGTCACTAGTCCGGTAATCGTGTCACTAGCTTAGTAATTGAGTCATTAGGCTAGTAATCGCGTCATTGACCTGGTAACCGTGTCTTTACACTGGCATCCGTGTCACTAATCAGGTCATCGTGTCATTAGTCCCGTAACCGTGTCATTAGGCTACTCACCGTGTCATTAGCCTAGTAATCGCGTCACTAGGTCAGTAAGCGTGTCATTAAGCTAGTAATCGTGTCACTGGCCTGGTAAGCACGTCTCTACACTGGTAATCGTGTCACTAGGCCACTAACCGTGTCATTAGGCTACAAATCGCGCTACAAGTCCGGTAGTCGTGTCGCTAGGCTAGTAACCGTGTCATTAGTCCGGTAACCGTGTCACTAGTAGGGTAATCGCGTCACCAGTCCGGTAATCGTGTCGCTGCAGTGGTAATTGTGTCACTAGTCTTATAATCGTATAACTAGGCTAGTAATGTCGTTACCAGTCCGGTAACCGGGTCGCTAGGCTACTCACCGTGTCATTAGGCTAGTAATCGTGTCACTAGGCTAGTAAGCGTGTCATTAAGCTAGTAATCGTGTCACTGGCCTGGTAAGCACGTCTCTACACTGGTAATCATGCCACTATGCTAGTAACCGTGTCATTAGGCTACAAATCGCGCTACAAGTCCGGTAGTCGTGTCGCTAGGCTAGTAACCGTGTCATTAGTCCGGTAACCGTGTCACTAGTTGGGTAATCGCGTCACTAGTCCGGTAATCGTGTCTCTGCAGTGGTAATTGTGTCACTAGTCTTATAATCGTATAACTAGGCTAGTAATGTCGTTACCAGTCCGGTAACCGGGTCGCTAGGCTACTCACCGTGTCATTAGGCTAGTAATCGTGTCACTAGGCTAGTAAGCGTGTCATTAAGCTAGTAATCGTGTCACTTGCCTGGTAAGCACGTCTCTACACTGGTAATCGTGTCACTAGGCTAGTAACCGTGTCATTAGGCTAGTAACCGTATCACTAGGCTAGTAACTGTGTCATTAGTCCGGTAACCGTGTCATTAGGATAGTAATCGTGTCACTAGGCTAGTAACTGCGTCATTAGTCCGGTAACCGTGTCATTAGGCTAGTAATCGTGTCATTTGGCTAGTACCGTGTCACTCGGCTAGTAACTGTGTCATTAGTCCGGTAACCGTGTCATCAGGATAGTAATCGTGTCACTAGGCTAGTAACCGTGTCATTAGGCTAGTAACCGTGTCATTAGGCTAGTAATCGTGTCACTAGGCTAGTAAGCGTGTCATTAAGCTAGTAATCGTGTCACTTGCCTGGTAAGCACGTCTCTACACTGGTAATCGTGTCACTAGGCTAGTAACCGTGTCATTAGGCTAGTAACCGTATCACTAGGCTAGTAACTGTGTCATTAGTCCGGTAACCGTGTCATTAGGATAGTAATCGTGTCACTAGGCTAGTAACTGCGTCATTAGTCCGGTAACCGTGTCATTAGGCTAGTAATCGTGTCATTAGGCTAGTACCGTGTCACTCGGCTAGTAACTGTGTCATTAGTCCGGTAACCGTGTCATTAGGATAGTAATCGTGTCACTAGGCTAGTAACCGTGTCATTAGGCTAGTAAGCGTGTCATTAAGCTAGTAATCGTGTCAATGGCCTGGTAAGCACGTCTCTACACTGGTAATCGTGTCACTAGGCTAGTAACCGTGTCATTAGGCTAGTAACCGTATCACTAGGCTAGTAACTGTGTCATTAGTCCGGTAACCGTGTCATTAGGATAGTAATCGTGTCACTAGGCTAGTAACTGCGTCATTAGTCCGGTAACCGTGTCATTAGGCTAGTAATCGTGTCATTAGGCTAGTACCGTGTCACTCGGCTAGTAACTGTGTCATTAGCCCGGTAACCGTGTCATTAGGATAGTAATCGTGTCAATAGGCTAGTAACTGCGTCATTAGTCCGGTAACCGTGTCATTAAGCTAGTAATCGTGTCATTAGGCTAGTACCGTGTCACTCGGCTAGTAACTGTGTCATTAGTCCGGTAACCGTGTCATTAGTCCGGTAACCGTGTCATTAGGCTAGTAATCGTGTCACTAGGCTAGTAACTGTGTCATTAGTCCGGTAACCGTGTCATTAGGATAGTAATCGTGTCACTAGGCTAGTAACTGCGTCATTAGTCCGGTAACCGTGTCATTAGGCTAGTAATCGTGTCATTAGGCTAGTAATCGTGTCATTAGGCTAGTAACCGTATCACTAGGCTAGTAACTGTGTCATTAGTCCGGTAACCGTGTCATTAGGCTAGTAATCGTGTCATTAGGCTAGTAATCGTGTCATTAGGCTAGTAACCGTATCACTAGGCTAGTAACTGTGTCATTAGTCCGGTAACCGTGTCATTAGGCTAGTAATCGTGTCACTAGGCTAGTAACTGCGTCATTAGTCCGGTAACCGTGTCATTAGGCTAGTAATCGTGTCATTAGGCTAGTACCATGTCACTCGGCTAGTAACTGCGTCATTAGTCCGGTAACCGTGTCATTAGGCTAGTAATCGTGTCATTAGGCTAGTAATCGTGTCATTAGGCTAGTACCATGTCACTCGGCTAGTAACTGTGTCATTAGTCCGGTAACTGTGTCATTAGTCCGGTAACCGTGTCATTAGGATAGTAATCGTGTCACTAGGCTAGTAATCGTGTCATTAGGCTAGTAACCGTATCACTAGGCTAGTAACTGTGTCATTAGTCCGGTAACCGTGTCATTAGGCTAGTAATCGTGTCACTAGGCTAGTAACTGCGTCATTAGTCCGGTAACCGTGTCATTAGGCTAGTAATCGTGTCATTAGGCTAGTACCGTGTCACTCGGCTAGTAACTGTGTCATTAGTCCGGTAACCGTGTCATTAGGATAGTAATCGTGTCACTAGGCTAGTAACTGTGTCATTAGTCCGGTAACCGTGTCATTAGGATAGTAATCGTGTCACTAGGCTAGTAACTGCGTCATTAGTCCGGTAACCGTGTCATTAGGCTAGTAATCGTGTCATTAGGCTAGTAATCGTGTCATTAGGCTAGTAACCGTATCACTTGGCTAGTAACTGTGTCATTAGTCCGGTAACCGTGTCATTAGGCTAGTAATCGTGTCATTAGGCTAGTAATCGTGTCATTAGGCTAGTAACCGTATCACTAGGCTAGTAACTGTGTCATTAGTCCGGTAACCGTGTCATTAGGCTAGTAATCGTGTCACTAGGCTAGTAACTGCGTCATTAGTCCGGTAACCGTGTCATTAGGCTAGTAATCGTGTCATTAGGCTAGTACCATGTCACTCGGCTAGTAACTGTGTCATTAGTCCGGTAACTGTGTCATTAGTCCGGTAACCGTGTCATTAGGATAGTAATCGTGTCACTAGGCTAGTAATCGTGTCATTAGGCTAGTAACCGTATCACTAGGCTAGTAACTGCGTCATTAGTCCGGTAACCGTGTCATTAGGCTAGTAATCGTGTCATTAGGCTAGTAACCGTATCACTAGGCTAGTAACTGTGCCATTAGTCCGGTAACCGTGTCATTAGGCTAGTAATCGTGTCACTAGGCTAGTAACGGTGTCATTAGTCCGGTAACCGTGTCATTAGGATAGTAATCGTGTCACTAGTCCGATAATCGCGTCTCTAGGGCAGTAACTGTGTCATTAGCCTAGTAATTGTTTCAGTAGGCCGTTAACCGTGGCACTAGCCTGCTAACCGTGTCTCTACACTGGTAATCGTGTCACTGGGCTAGTAATTGCGTCACTAGTCTGGTAATCGCGTCACTAGTCCGGTAATCGTGTCACTAGCTTAGTAATTGAGTCATTAGGCTAGTAATCGCGTCATTGACCTGGTAACCGTGTCTTTACACTGGCATCCGTGTCACTAATCAGGTCATCGTGTCATTAGTCCCGTAACCGTGTCATTAGGCTACTCACCGTGTCATTAGCCTAGTAATCGCGTCACTAGGTCAGTAAGCGTGTCATTAAGCTAGTAATCGTGTCACTGGCCTGGTAAGCACGTCTCTACACTGGTAATCGTGTCACTAGGCCACTAACCGTGTCATTAGGCTACAAATCGCGCTACAAGTCCGGTAGTCGTGTCGCTAGGCTAGTAACCGTGTCATTAGTCCGGTAACCGTGTCACTAGTAGGGTAATCGCGTCACCAGTCCGGTAATCGTGTCGCTGCAGTGGTAATTGTGTCACTAGTCTTATAATCGTATAACTAGGCTAGTAATGTCGTTACCAGTCCGGTAACCGGGTCGCTAGGCTACTCACCGTGTCATTAGGCTAGTAATCGTGTCACTAGGCTAGTAAGCGTGTCATTAAGCTAGTAATCGTGTCACTGGCCTGGTAAGCACGTCTCTACACTGGTAATCATGCCACTATGCTAGTAACCGTGTCATTAGGCTACAAATCGCGCTACAAGTCCGGTAGTCGTGTCGCTAGGCTAGTAACCGTGTCATTAGTCCGGTAACCGTGTCACTAGTTGGGTAATCGCGTCACTAGTCCGGTAATCGTGTCTCTGCAGTGGTAATTGTGTCACTAGTCTTATAATCGTATAACTAGGCTAGTAATGTCGTTACCAGTCCGGTAACCGGGTCGCTAGGCTACTCACCGTGTCATTAGGCTAGTAATCGTGTCACTAGGCTAGTAAGCGTGTCATTAAGCTAGTAATCGTGTCACTTGCCTGGTAAGCACGTCTCTACACTGGTAATCGTGTCACTAGGCTAGTAACCGTGTCATTAGGCTAGTAACCGTATCACTAGGCTAGTAACTGTGTCATTAGTCCGGTAACCGTGTCATTAGGATAGTAATCGTGTCACTAGGCTAGTAACTGCGTCATTAGTCCGGTAACCGTGTCATTAGGCTAGTAATCGTGTCATTTGGCTAGTACCGTGTCACTCGGCTAGTAACTGTGTCATTAGTCCGGTAACCGTGTCATCAGGATAGTAATCGTGTCACTAGGCTAGTAACCGTGTCATTAGGCTAGTAACCGTGTCATTAGGCTAGTAATCGTGTCACTAGGCTAGTAAGCGTGTCATTAAGCTAGTAATCGTGTCACTTGCCTGGTAAGCACGTCTCTACACTGGTAATCGTGTCACTAGGCTAGTAACCGTGTCATTAGGCTAGTAACCGTATCACTAGGCTAGTAACTGTGTCATTAGTCCGGTAACCGTGTCATTAGGATAGTAATCGTGTCACTAGGCTAGTAACTGCGTCATTAGTCCGGTAACCGTGTCATTAGGCTAGTAATCGTGTCATTAGGCTAGTACCGTGTCACTCGGCTAGTAACTGTGTCATTAGTCCGGTAACCGTGTCATTAGGATAGTAATCGTGTCACTAGGCTAGTAACCGTGTCATTAGGCTAGTAAGCGTGTCATTAAGCTAGTAATCGTGTCAATGGCCTGGTAAGCACGTCTCTACACTGGTAATCGTGTCACTAGGCTAGTAACCGTGTCATTAGGCTAGTAACCGTATCACTAGGCTAGTAACTGTGTCATTAGTCCGGTAACCGTGTCATTAGGATAGTAATCGTGTCACTAGGCTAGTAACTGCGTCATTAGTCCGGTAACCGTGTCATTAGGCTAGTAATCGTGTCATTAGGCTAGTACCGTGTCACTCGGCTAGTAACTGTGTCATTAGCCCGGTAACCGTGTCATTAGGATAGTAATCGTGTCAATAGGCTAGTAACTGCGTCATTAGTCCGGTAACCGTGTCATTAAGCTAGTAATCGTGTCATTAGGCTAGTACCGTGTCACTCGGCTAGTAACTGTGTCATTAGTCCGGTAACCGTGTCATTAGTCCGGTAACCGTGTCATTAGGCTAGTAATCGTGTCACTAGGCTAGTAACTGTGTCATTAGTCCGGTAACCGTGTCATTAGGATAGTAATCGTGTCACTAGGCTAGTAACTGCGTCATTAGTCCGGTAACCGTGTCATTAGGCTAGTAATCGTGTCATTAGGCTAGTAATCGTGTCATTAGGCTAGTAACCGTATCACTAGGCTAGTAACTGTGTCATTAGTCCGGTAACCGTGTCATTAGGCTAGTAATCGTGTCATTAGGCTAGTAATCGTGTCATTAGGCTAGTAACCGTATCACTAGGCTAGTAACTGTGTCATTAGTCCGGTAACCGTGTCATTAGGCTAGTAATCGTGTCACTAGGCTAGTAACTGCGTCATTAGTCCGGTAACCGTGTCATTAGGCTAGTAATCGTGTCATTAGGCTAGTACCATGTCACTCGGCTAGTAACTGCGTCATTAGTCCGGTAACCGTGTCATTAGGCTAGTAATCGTGTCATTAGGCTAGTAATCGTGTCACTAGGCTAGTAACTGCGTCATTAGTCCGGTAACGGTGTCATTAGGCTAGTAATCGTGTCATTAGGCTAGTACCATGTCACTCGGCTAGTAACTGTGTCATTAGTCCGGTAACTGTGTCATTAGTCCGGTAACCGTGTCATTAGGATAGTAATCGTGTCACTAGGCTAGTAATCGTGTCATTAGGCTAGTAACCGTATCACTAGGCTAGTAACTGCGTCATTAGTCCGGTAACCGTGTCATTAGGCTAGTAATCGTGTCATTAGGCTAGTAATCGTGTCATTAGGCTAGTAATCGTGTCACTAGGCTAGTAACTGCGTCATTAGTCCGGTAACCGTGTCATTAGGATAGTAATCGTGTCACTAGGCTAGTAACTGCGTCATTAGTCCGGTAACCGTGTCATTAGGCTAGTAATCGTGTCATTAGGCTAATACCGTGTCACTCGGCTAGTAACTGTGTCATTAGTCCGGTAACCGTGTCATTAGGATAGTAATCGTGTCACTAGGCTAGTAACCGTGTCATTAGGCTAGTAATCGTGTCATTAGGCTAGTAAGCGTGTCATTAAGCTAGTAATCGTGTCACTGGCCTGGTAAGCACGTCTCTACACTGGTAATCGTGTCACTAGGCTAGTAACCGTGTCATTAGGCTAGTAACCGTATCACTAGGCTAGTAACTGTGTCATTAGTCCGGTAACCGTGTCATTAGGATAGTAATCGTGTCACTAGGCTAGTAACTGCGTCATTAGTCCGGTAACCGTGTCATTAGGCTAGTAATCGTGTCATTAGGCTAGTACCGTGTCACTCGGCTAGTAACTGTGTCATTAGTCCGGTAACCGTGTCATTAGGATAGTAATCGTGTCACTAGGCTAGTAACTGTGTCATTAGTCCGGTAACCGTGTCATTAGGATAGTAATCGTGTCACTAGGCTAGTAACTGCGTCATTAGTCCGGTAACCGTGTCATTAGGCTAGTAATCGTGTCATTAGGCTAGTAATCGTGTCATTAGGCTAGTAACCGTATCACTTGGCTAGTAACTGTGTCATTAGTCCGGTAACCGTGTCATTAGGCTAGTAATCGTGTCATTAGGCTAGTAATCGTGTCATTAGGCTAGTAACCGTATCACTAGGCTAGTAACTGTGTCATTAGTCCGGTAACCGTGTCATTAGGCTAGTAATCGTGTCACTAGGCTAGTAACTGCGTCATTAGTCCGGTAACCGTGTCATTAGGCTAGTAATCGTGTCATTAGGCTAGTACCATGTCACTCGGCTAGTAACTGTGTCATTAGTCCGGTAACTGTGTCATTAGTCCGGTAACCGTGTCATTAGGATAGTAATCGTGTCACTAGGCTAGTAATCGTGTCATTAGGCTAGTAACCGTATCACTAGGCTAGTAACTGCGTCATTAGTCCGGTAACCGTGTCATTAGGCTAGTAATCGTGTCATTAGGCTAGTAACCGTATCACTAGGCTAGTAACTGTGCCATTAGTCCGGTAACCGTGTCATTAGGCTAGTAATCGTGTCACTAGGCTAGTAACGGTGTCATTAGTCCGGTAACCGTGTCATTAGGATAGTAATCGTGTCACTAGTCCGATAATCGCGTCTCTAGGGCAGTAACTGTGTCATTAGCCTAGTAATTGTTTCAGTAGGCCGTTAACCGTGGCACTAGCCTGCTAACCGTGTCTCTACACTGGTAATCGTGTCACTGGGCTAGTAATTGCGTCACTAGTCTGGTAATCGCGTCACTAGTCCGGTAATCGTGTCACTAGCTTAGTAATTGAGTCATTAGGCTAGTAATCGCGTCATTGACCTGGTAACCGTGTCTTTACACTGGCATCCGTGTCACTAATCAGGTCATCGTGTCATTAGTCCCGTAACCGTGTCATTAGGCTACTCACCGTGTCATTAGCCTAGTAATCGCGTCACTAGGTCAGTAAGCGTGTCATTAAGCTAGTAATCGTGTCACTGGCCTGGTAAGCACGTCTCTACACTGGTAATCGTGTCACTAGGCCACTAACCGTGTCATTAGGCTACAAATCGCGCTACAAGTCCGGTAGTCGTGTCGCTAGGCTAGTAACCGTGTCATTAGTCCGGTAACCGTGTCACTAGTAGGGTAATCGCGTCACCAGTCCGGTAATCGTGTCGCTGCAGTGGTAATTGTGTCACTAGTCTTATAATCGTATAACTAGGCTAGTAATGTCGTTACCAGTCCGGTAACCGGGTCGCTAGGCTACTCACCGTGTCATTAGGCTAGTAATCGTGTCACTAGGCTAGTAAGCGTGTCATTAAGCTAGTAATCGTGTCACTGGCCTGGTAAGCACGTCTCTACACTGGTAATCATGCCACTATGCTAGTAACCGTGTCATTAGGCTACAAATCGCGCTACAAGTCCGGTAGTCGTGTCGCTAGGCTAGTAACCGTGTCATTAGTCCGGTAACCGTGTCACTAGTTGGGTAATCGCGTCACTAGTCCGGTAATCGTGTCTCTGCAGTGGTAATTGTGTCACTAGTCTTATAATCGTATAACTAGGCTAGTAATGTCGTTACCAGTCCGGTAACCGGGTCGCTAGGCTACTCACCGTGTCATTAGGCTAGTAATCGTGTCACTAGGCTAGTAAGCGTGTCATTAAGCTAGTAATCGTGTCACTTGCCTGGTAAGCACGTCTCTACACTGGTAATCGTGTCACTAGGCTAGTAACCGTGTCATTAGGCTAGTAACCGTATCACTAGGCTAGTAACTGTGTCATTAGTCCGGTAACCGTGTCATTAGGATAGTAATCGTGTCACTAGGCTAGTAACTGCGTCATTAGTCCGGTAACCGTGTCATTAGGCTAGTAATCGTGTCATTTGGCTAGTACCGTGTCACTCGGCTAGTAACTGTGTCATTAGTCCGGTAACCGTGTCATCAGGATAGTAATCGTGTCACTAGGCTAGTAACCGTGTCATTAGGCTAGTAACCGTGTCATTAGGCTAGTAATCGTGTCACTAGGCTAGTAAGCGTGTCATTAAGCTAGTAATCGTGTCACTTGCCTGGTAAGCACGTCTCTACACTGGTAATCGTGTCACTAGGCTAGTAACCGTGTCATTAGGCTAGTAACCGTATCACTAGGCTAGTAACTGTGTCATTAGTCCGGTAACCGTGTCATTAGGATAGTAATCGTGTCACTAGGCTAGTAACTGCGTCATTAGTCCGGTAACCGTGTCATTAGGCTAGTAATCGTGTCATTAGGCTAGTACCGTGTCACTCGGCTAGTAACTGTGTCATTAGTCCGGTAACCGTGTCATTAGGATAGTAATCGTGTCACTAGGCTAGTAACCGTGTCATTAGGCTAGTAAGCGTGTCATTAAGCTAGTAATCGTGTCAATGGCCTGGTAAGCACGTCTCTACACTGGTAATCGTGTCACTAGGCTAGTAACCGTGTCATTAGGCTAGTAACCGTATCACTAGGCTAGTAACTGTGTCATTAGTCCGGTAACCGTGTCATTAGGATAGTAATCGTGTCACTAGGCTAGTAACTGCGTCATTAGTCCGGTAACCGTGTCATTAGGCTAGTAATCGTGTCATTAGGCTAGTACCGTGTCACTCGGCTAGTAACTGTGTCATTAGCCCGGTAACCGTGTCATTAGGATAGTAATCGTGTCAATAGGCTAGTAACTGCGTCATTAGTCCGGTAACCGTGTCATTAAGCTAGTAATCGTGTCATTAGGCTAGTACCGTGTCACTCGGCTAGTAACTGTGTCATTAGTCCGGTAACCGTGTCATTAGTCCGGTAACCGTGTCATTAGGCTAGTAATCGTGTCACTAGGCTAGTAACTGTGTCATTAGTCCGGTAACCGTGTCATTAGGATAGTAATCGTGTCACTAGGCTAGTAACTGCGTCATTAGTCCGGTAACCGTGTCATTAGGCTAGTAATCGTGTCATTAGGCTAGTAATCGTGTCATTAGGCTAGTAACCGTATCACTAGGCTAGTAACTGTGTCATTAGTCCGGTAACCGTGTCATTAGGCTAGTAATCGTGTCATTAGGCTAGTAATCGTGTCATTAGGCTAGTAACCGTATCACTAGGCTAGTAACTGTGTCATTAGTCCGGTAACCGTGTCATTAGGCTAGTAATCGTGTCACTAGGCTAGTAACTGCGTCATTAGTCCGGTAACCGTGTCATTAGGCTAGTAATCGTGTCATTAGGCTAGTACCATGTCACTCGGCTAGTAACTGCGTCATTAGTCCGGTAACCGTGTCATTAGGCTAGTAATCGTGTCATTAGGCTAGTAATCGTGTCACTAGGCTAGTAACTGCGTCATTAGTCCGGTAACGGTGTCATTAGGCTAGTAATCGTGTCATTAGGCTAGTACCATGTCACTCGGCTAGTAACTGTGTCATTAGTCCGGTAACTGTGTCATTAGTCCGGTAACCGTGTCATTAGGATAGTAATCGTGTCACTAGGCTAGTAATCGTGTCATTAGGCTAGTAACCGTATCACTAGGCTAGTAACTGCGTCATTAGTCCGGTAACCGTGTCATTAGGCTAGTAATCGTGTCATTAGGCTAGTAATCGTGTCATTAGGCTAGTAATCGTGTCACTAGGCTAGTAACTGCGTCATTAGTCCGGTAACCGTGTCATTAGGATAGTAATCGTGTCACTAGGCTAGTAACTGCGTCATTAGTCCGGTAACCGTGTCATTAGGCTAGTAATCGTGTCATTAGGCTAATACCGTGTCACTCGGCTAGTAACTGTGTCATTAGTCCGGTAACCGTGTCATTAGGATAGTAATCGTGTCACTAGGCTAGTAACCGTGTCATTAGGCTAGTAATCGTGTCATTAGGCTAGTAAGCGTGTCATTAAGCTAGTAATCGTGTCACTGGCCTGGTAAGCACGTCTCTACACTGGTAATCGTGTCACTAGGCTAGTAACCGTGTCATTAGGCTAGTAACCGTATCACTAGGCTAGTAACTGTGTCATTAGTCCGGTAACCGTGTCATTAGGATAGTAATCGTGTCACTAGGCTAGTAACTGCGTCATTAGTCCGGTAACCGTGTCATTAGGCTAGTAATCGTGTCATTAGGCTAGTACCGTGTCACTCGGCTAGTAACTGTGTCATTAGTCCGGTAACCGTGTCATTAGGATAGTAATCGTGTCACTAGGCTAGTAACTGTGTCATTAGTCCGGTAACCGTGTCATTAGGATAGTAATCGTGTCACTAGGCTAGTAACTGCGTCATTAGTCCGGTAACCGTGTCATTAGGCTAGTAATCGTGTCATTAGGCTAGTAATCGTGTCATTAGGCTAGTAACCGTATCACTTGGCTAGTAACTGTGTCATTAGTCCGGTAACCGTGTCATTAGGCTAGTAATCGTGTCATTAGGCTAGTAATCGTGTCATTAGGCTAGTAACCGTATCACTAGGCTAGTAACTGTGTCATTAGTCCGGTAACCGTGTCATTAGGCTAGTAATCGTGTCACTAGGCTAGTAACTGCGTCATTAGTCCGGTAACCGTGTCATTAGGCTAGTAATCGTGTCATTAGGCTAGTACCATGTCACTCGGCTAGTAACTGTGTCATTAGTCCGGTAACTGTGTCATTAGTCCGGTAACCGTGTCATTAGGATAGTAATCGTGTCACTAGGCTAGTAATCGTGTCATTAGGCTAGTAACCGTATCACTAGGCTAGTAACTGCGTCATTAGTCCGGTAACCGTGTCATTAGGCTAGTAATCGTGTCATTAGGCTAGTAACCGTATCACTAGGCTAGTAACTGTGCCATTAGTCCGGTAACCGTGTCATTAGGCTAGTAATCGTGTCACTAGGCTAGTAACGGTGTCATTAGTCCGGTAACCGTGTCATTAGGATAGTAATCGTGTCACTAGTCCGATAATCGCGTCTCTAGGGCAGTAACTGTGTCATTAGCCTAGTAATTGTTTCAGTAGGCCGTTAACCGTGGCACTAGCCTGCTAACCGTGTCTCTACACTGGTAATCGTGTCACTGGGCTAGTAATTGCGTCACTAGTCTGGTAATCGCGTCACTAGTCCGGTAATCGTGTCACTAGCTTAGTAATTGAGTCATTAGGCTAGTAATCGCGTCATTGACCTGGTAACCGTGTCTTTACACTGGCATCCGTGTCACTAATCAGGTCATCGTGTCATTAGTCCCGTAACCGTGTCATTAGGCTACTCACCGTGTCATTAGCCTAGTAATCGCGTCACTAGGTCAGTAAGCGTGTCATTAAGCTAGTAATCGTGTCACTGGCCTGGTAAGCACGTCTCTACACTGGTAATCGTGTCACTAGGCCACTAACCGTGTCATTAGGCTACAAATCGCGCTACAAGTCCGGTAGTCGTGTCGCTAGGCTAGTAACCGTGTCATTAGTCCGGTAACCGTGTCACTAGTAGGGTAATCGCGTCACCAGTCCGGTAATCGTGTCGCTGCAGTGGTAATTGTGTCACTAGTCTTATAATCGTATAACTAGGCTAGTAATGTCGTTACCAGTCCGGTAACCGGGTCGCTAGGCTACTCACCGTGTCATTAGGCTAGTAATCGTGTCACTAGGCTAGTAAGCGTGTCATTAAGCTAGTAATCGTGTCACTGGCCTGGTAAGCACGTCTCTACACTGGTAATCATGCCACTATGCTAGTAACCGTGTCATTAGGCTACAAATCGCGCTACAAGTCCGGTAGTCGTGTCGCTAGGCTAGTAACCGTGTCATTAGTCCGGTAACCGTGTCACTAGTTGGGTAATCGCGTCACTAGTCCGGTAATCGTGTCTCTGCAGTGGTAATTGTGTCACTAGTCTTATAATCGTATAACTAGGCTAGTAATGTCGTTACCAGTCCGGTAACCGGGTCGCTAGGCTACTCACCGTGTCATTAGGCTAGTAATCGTGTCACTAGGCTAGTAAGCGTGTCATTAAGCTAGTAATCGTGTCACTTGCCTGGTAAGCACGTCTCTACACTGGTAATCGTGTCACTAGGCTAGTAACCGTGTCATTAGGCTAGTAACCGTATCACTAGGCTAGTAACTGTGTCATTAGTCCGGTAACCGTGTCATTAGGATAGTAATCGTGTCACTAGGCTAGTAACTGCGTCATTAGTCCGGTAACCGTGTCATTAGGCTAGTAATCGTGTCATTTGGCTAGTACCGTGTCACTCGGCTAGTAACTGTGTCATTAGTCCGGTAACCGTGTCATCAGGATAGTAATCGTGTCACTAGGCTAGTAACCGTGTCATTAGGCTAGTAACCGTGTCATTAGGCTAGTAATCGTGTCACTAGGCTAGTAAGCGTGTCATTAAGCTAGTAATCGTGTCACTTGCCTGGTAAGCACGTCTCTACACTGGTAATCGTGTCACTAGGCTAGTAACCGTGTCATTAGGCTAGTAACCGTATCACTAGGCTAGTAACTGTGTCATTAGTCCGGTAACCGTGTCATTAGGATAGTAATCGTGTCACTAGGCTAGTAACTGCGTCATTAGTCCGGTAACCGTGTCATTAGGCTAGTAATCGTGTCATTAGGCTAGTACCGTGTCACTCGGCTAGTAACTGTGTCATTAGTCCGGTAACCGTGTCATTAGGATAGTAATCGTGTCACTAGGCTAGTAACCGTGTCATTAGGCTAGTAAGCGTGTCATTAAGCTAGTAATCGTGTCAATGGCCTGGTAAGCACGTCTCTACACTGGTAATCGTGTCACTAGGCTAGTAACCGTGTCATTAGGCTAGTAACCGTATCACTAGGCTAGTAACTGTGTCATTAGTCCGGTAACCGTGTCATTAGGATAGTAATCGTGTCACTAGGCTAGTAACTGCGTCATTAGTCCGGTAACCGTGTCATTAGGCTAGTAATCGTGTCATTAGGCTAGTACCGTGTCACTCGGCTAGTAACTGTGTCATTAGCCCGGTAACCGTGTCATTAGGATAGTAATCGTGTCAATAGGCTAGTAACTGCGTCATTAGTCCGGTAACCGTGTCATTAAGCTAGTAATCGTGTCATTAGGCTAGTACCGTGTCACTCGGCTAGTAACTGTGTCATTAGTCCGGTAACCGTGTCATTAGTCCGGTAACCGTGTCATTAGGCTAGTAATCGTGTCAC
>CAXHSH010001024.1:0-76733 GCA_964019135.1 Arenicola marina
TCCGGATTTTCCCCATTTTTGTTGATGAAGAATGCCGTTTTACAATGCAAAATTTAAGCCATCTGAATCGGCGACCGCCCCCCCCTCCCCCCCAACTCCCTTTTAAGGAAGGACGCTATTTGAGGATGACGTAGACGCCCCCCCCCCCCGCCGGTCGTCAAAAAACTGGTGGAACCCTCGGTCGCAATTTGTTCAGAGGCCCCCCCCCCCCTCCCCGGTAAAAAGATGCAATAGACCCCCCCACTTTTCAAATTCCTGGATCCGCCCCTGTACCCAACAATGGATAACTGTATGGAGCTCATGTCAACAAACAACGGGCAAGTATTGTCTAATTTATGTAAATTTGTAAGATTGGCTCTCCAAAGGAAATATCAGACTGAGAGGTTGCTGAAGATTCCCTATTCACTTTTCATAACGCCTGTATATACTGTCATGATTGTTTTGTTTATGTACCTTGGCTGGAGGCCAGCCTATAATACGAATAAACTGTTACTGTTGTACCTCGTGTGTACCCACATGTGGCCTAAAACGCGATTGCACATTTAATTCTGCAGATTATACTTTTATATGTCTTCAGGAATAATGTCTTCAGGAACCCATTTCCATGGTCATAACCCGATTCCTACTACAACAATGATCCACAATATTTACAATATTGCGCTTGGGTGAGCTAATTATTTTGTGGATGGTTTGGGCAAACACAAAACACAGCTGCATTTAGAAAACAGTTAATAGGCAATATTGCCGTTTCCCGTCTGATAAAGAGGTGATAAGTGCACTAAACGAGGCTTATCGCGAGAGTCTGCATAGAAATAACCATTATCATATCAAGACCGAGTTTCACAGGACATAACATATTCCATATGACTACATTATACGGCTGGGCGTTTTTTGTACTCGTATAAGATCTACGCCCGTTGCCAACAATTACCCACCAATTACCGGAGCAGAGAGCTGCATAGCTGTAGAACACACCCCATAGCTGCATAGCTGTAGAACACACCCCATAGACGCAGGCAGGACTGGATTTTGATCGAAGACTTACACCCTTGACACACTTATCTATGTAATAGATGTTTGGTTGCGACCGTGCCATTAATTTGAAGGTATACGGTGGCAGCGCACAGCCTTTGTAATGTGCCTTATCTGATTGTCGCTAAATTGGAATGTCATGACATGTATCTCGGTTACGGTACGGTATCACCCGAGGCTTTTGTCCCGCCTTTGACAGCCTCTAAATTGGATGGTAAGTGGGGAAACAATGCATCGAGGACACTATTTCAGGCATCGATTCATTTCTCTGATACACTTTGTATGCGCGCGCACTGCGCAGACGTGACCGCGCGCGCTCAGGCTGGATTTTTTTTTTACCGAGGAAAGCATTTCGAGCCTCGACACTGCTATCCGAGGCATTGACCAATCAGCGTCAATCGACTTAAATGGCTGGCTGTGGAGGGCCACCTAAGCTGACCAATTACTGGGCTAAGTGGCCATCGCTGGTCTCTGTTGACATGTAGATGGACACAATCTCTATTGTCAATATTGATTGAGCCTCGTTACTTGGCTATTCTTTCACAATTATAACAGGGGAACGCCACACCCAGCGACACTTCCGGTTCCTTGCGCATGCTCAGTGCGCATCCACCGACTCTCTGAAGGAGATAAAGGTGATATGATGAACGCTCCCCCCCCCCCCCCCCACACACACACACAGATGCCCCTTCCCTGCCAACCTTTCTGGTACAGTTGGTGCAGACCACAAAGGAGAACGATGCACTGTTGTGTATGCTCCATACATTAAAAAAAATGTCGACGACAATGAGGATTTGTGTGCCCCCCTCCCCCCCCCCCCCCCCCCGGGGGGTGCCCCCGTCGCTATCTGGTTTCCGACTAATGAGTGTTTCGCGGGTGTAGCAAGTGCTTAAAGCGCTATTATATCTGATTTTGACTGGTAACCTGACCCGACTGGTGGATACTGGACAGGACGTGTCAGGAAAGAGGGTGAGGTGGGGGGGGGGGGGAGAGGGGGGGGGGGTGGTGGCTGACGGGTCACCAGATTAATAGCCGATCAGGGCGTCTGTGTTAAACGGTCGTCATGGGGAGTTAGGGGAGGAGACGGGGTGAGGGGCCAAGGGGAGGGTGTGTCACCGTGACGAGGGGATCAGCAGGGTGGCACAGAGGGAGAGGGGTGGGGGTAGGGGTGATGCGCTGAGAGCCTGAATGGTTGACGATGGGGGTGGTCACAAGGGGAGTTTAGCTATGGGGGGATGCCGAAGGGGGAGGGGCGGGGGGTGCCGCTCAAGCCAGGATAAACAGTTACTATCTTTCCCAAGATGATTAGCGTAGTGTGTACAATAGGTTTTTCTGTATTCAGAACAGCCCATATGTCCGTGAGGTAGCCATATGCTAGGCTAACATGGCACACCGTAACGATACAATACAATACAATACCATGCATATGTTGTCCTTATCGACCGTAACAGTTAAATAAAGTGTTCGATTGTTCTTAGTACAGACTGCTTTGCACGCAAATAATCCTAAAACATTTTCCCAATTTTCATTTTTTTTGTCCGAGTTGTGCCATCAGCGATGACAAGTTATGTTTTTGTCGATATTCGTCATTGCTTGAAAGGAATGTATTTTCACCATATCGACAAGACGTAAAGATGTGACCGACAACTGACCCCGGCATGTGGCTCATCCAGTCATATTATACCCTACACCTCCCCCCCCCCCCACCCGCCCACTCTACTTCCCCGCCCTGTCCGCCCATGCGTGCTCAGCCACATCAAACGTGACTGCTGCTTTCTCGGGTTACTCCTGCAGGCCTGCCCGCCAGATGGCAGCACACGGACGCAGTTTGCAGAGCGGCAGACGATCCATGTCTCACACCTGTAATATGGGCGTCAGACGCTTTATGTCTCATATCCGTAAACACAGGTAGCATGCAACGCTGTGTCCGTAAAACAGTGCACGCCCACCTTTTCGATTTGATTCTTAATGAAACTAGGCTGACAATACCCCCCCCCCCCCCGCAACCCTCCCCAAGTTTCACAAGTATGTTTTCACACAGCGCAGGGGGAAAATGGAACATCGTAACATGCATTATATCGCACGTTTTGTCCGATAAACAGTCTTTATTGGACGAGTAAACATGGTCGGTATTCCGCGAGCGGGCCCAGTCATCGACAGTGAAGTCCTCCCCTCGTGTCTCTCTGATGTCGGCGGACTGGTGAAGGGGCGCGATAATTGGCCCATCTTCGCTCTATTGCGGTGACAATGGCCCCGACTCTCTGATGACTCAGCCAGCGGGGCCGGCGGCAGCGACGGATCATCGATTGGGCGGAGGAGGTCGCTGTGAAATCAACAGTGTTTGTCTGTTTCGAGTGACTGTGTTGACTTTAATTTTGTCCCGTTTCCACTGCCCCCCCCTTCCCCCCCCCCCAACCCCCCTTCCCCGGCGGACCTCCACGCTTCGCTTGTATTCTCGCGGGGCGGAGGTTTTAGGCGGCGTTATCTTTTTCTTTCTCTCGTGCTCTCTGTTATGTCTCAACCTATCCGTCTGTCTGTTCGTCCCGTCTCCTCATCTCTCTCCACATATACATCTGTCTCCCTCGCGTGGATCCAATATCTGTGTTTGTAATGATGTCCAACATGAGGTCCCCTCCCCCATACAGTGACACATCCCTGTATCACGCCACTTTGTGACTAAACTTTAGCGGCGTATCCTCCCATCCCCCTCCCCCCTCCACCTCCTCCCACGCCCTCCTCAGATCCACCCTCGTCGCCTGGTCAGTGACACGACTTTGGAAGCGGCGGCTAATACGAATAAATAACGGGACTGACGACGAATCAAATGAGTTCTTTGGGCGGACACGCGTCGGCACTTGTGTCTTAATAGCAGCCAATCACAGGGCTCGTAATGACGGCTCAAGGGGCCAGCTCTCGCGGCGCACGTGGCTTTGGCGCGGGATTACGGGTCTCGTGTTAAGTTAAGTCCCAGAACATGTCAGTCTGTCGATCAAATCCTCGCGTTTTTCTGTCACCTAAAAAGCCCACTGCCTAACGAATTGCCTTGAAACTGTTGCGAATTGCGACATCTTCGCGAGAGACGGCGGGACGATGAAATGCATTAAAACGCAGAGCGAAATCTTGCCGTGAATGCGAGATTGTAAAGTAGATAAAACAAAGTGGTACGAAGGGTTCATTGAAGGAGTCGTATAAGCACTTGCGCGCTATTAACCGACAATGACATCAGGATGAAACGGTGGGGGTAAGTGTATGTTCAATGGATAATAATGAACATTGTGTCGAATAAACAACTGCCATATGTTAACTGGGTACTACATGTACATAACAATATAAAGGTGTTACTTTTGTAACATCCGTGCTAAAGAAGGCATTGCACATTGCGGGCAACTAAGATGAACTATCATATACACACATAGAGCTATTATTATGACATGCATGCTGCACATTGCACATTACATACACTCACATACTGGACCTTACCGTGAAGAAATTCAACATTTAAATTCATCTTAAATGATTCCATAATATAATACCATGGTTCCTAAAACTATTGTTACTATATCTAACTGTATTAACTATAGGTTGTTCGAGCACGTGTTTATTTCGACCAGAAGACGCTTGGTTTTTCTTTTGGAACAAACTGTGTAAGTAGAGCGAACTGTTTACTTTGTTTGAGACCTCGATCATAAATGTCCGTAATCGTTCTATAAAAAGTCTGGGTAGTTTTACCCTTCTTAAAGAAAACCTCTTGCAATGATGTTCATAATATTATTCTATTGAAGGGAGCAATTATGTGTTAATTGAGATATGTGAATCGTCATTTTGCGTTATTCAGCTATACTGTGAAGTATACGCCAGTAGACGTAAAGTATTACCACAAGATTGATTGCTGCAGTCAGTCAGTTCAGCCTTCGTTAGTCTCCCGTATTAGCCGCCTTACGGGGCGGGGTGGGGGGGGGGGGTTGCTCGTCTCAGTCGGTGGGGGCGGAGTTATCTACACCGTGTTGACTATACCTTGGGCGTGATGGGTGGGTGGGGGTTGAGGGAGAGAGGAGAGAGGAGAGGGGGGTCCAGTAATAGCCCGTGTCGCTGTAACTAGTGGACACTTATCCCCTTCAGAGATACTTCAACGGAGGGTGCTTAAACCGGGGCAGAAATCGACTTGCTGGTCGCCTCTCGGTTGCCCTGACGGAGGTCGGGTTTCTGCGGGGCTCTCACGGGCAATCGAGACGCCCGCCAGGGACAATTTACCCATTATAGCGGTATAATAGAGCTGTCATTAGCCACTCCTGAGGCTCCATTGTCGTGGAGCCCCGGACCGGGCACAGCTCGCGGGGACAGGGGCCAGTTTTAACTAGGTAACAATGCCGCAGGGGGGCGCTCCGTGCTTCCGGTGCCGGAGCTGGTACCGGGGCTGGTTCCCCTGGCTGGTCGCTCGTTCCCTGCTGCCTCAGATGGCTGGACACGTGCTGGCATGTTACTATACTGGCTGGGCTCGCGGCTGGTCCCCGGTGACTCCACACGGTGACAAAAGGTAAAGTGACCCACCTTGAGGACCAGCCTCTTTTCAGAAGAGGGAAAAGATGGGCAATGAGAACTTCGGACGGCGAGGGAGGGGGGAGTGGGAGCAATAGGTGGGGTGGGTGGGGTGGTTAGAATCACGCAAAGACCGGTGTAACGGGTGTGGAGGGGTAGATGGGGTGAGTGGGGTGGCTGGGGTGGGTGGTGTGGGTGGGAAGGGGTGGATGGGGTGAGTCGGTGGGGTGGGTGGGAAGGGGTGACTGGGGTGAGTGGGTGGGGTGGGTGGGAAGGGGTGGATGGGGTGAGTGGGGTGCGGGAATAATCGGTGGGACCGTTTGATGAAGAGATTAGACTCGTTCTATATTATGATGAAACTGACTGACGAGTCACCCTTACGCAATTAAACTGGCACACAATCATTGCCGTGGATGGGGTGAAAGGTGGGCACGTGGGGGGGGGGGGGGAGGGGCGGCGGGGTAGTCCAGTCTCGGGGAGGTGACAGCGAGAGGGTAGTTTATATAGAAGGTAAGGCTTGTTGACGAAAAAGCACGCCACTTTAAATAGGTGCGAAAGCTGAAGCAGGTAACGGGAGAGTCTGCC
Organism: Arenicola marina; assembly: GCA_964019135.1. Lineage (NCBI taxonomy): Eukaryota > Metazoa > Annelida > Polychaeta > Arenicolidae > Arenicola > Arenicola marina. Next base: position 6,154 of record CAXHSH010001024.1, read on the forward strand.
TTTCGTTTCTTCACCTCACAACCCCACCCAGACCAATAGTGTTCCTACCCCGTGTCCCCCACCCTCACGCTGCCCCCACTTGACTAAGCACGCCTATTGTGTCGTATATACAAATATAAGGGGAGTACGAGATGGGTTGGTGGGGGGGTGGGGGCACACTACTTCATGTTGCCCCTTGTATCCCCTGCCAGCGGAGTGTGGGGGGCCTACTTGACAGATGAATTGTGTCGTGTTGGGTTTCCAATCACACTTATCTCAATGTTGGTAGAGTCACCTGGCGGGCGGAGAATGCACACGCGCGCCGCTTTTCACCGTCCGCTGCTTTCCCGTGGCAACATTTACGGCGCCGTCCTGTGTATAGGTAGAGCGTGCGCGCGCATGCGTGCGCATGCGCGTGCGTCAGGAGACACGCCACGTATGCGCATGCGCAGTCGCGTGCGTGCAGTGGAGTTGGGGGCAGGAAGCGGGATCGATCTTGCCCTCGAGTCAGATGGGGGATCATTTTCTCTATTAGCCGAGTTGTTGGCAATGATCTTCGACCGGTTGCCAGCCCCAGCCTGCTCGGGCACAAGCGTCGTGAGAATCCATACCGGACACACCAGTGGCTGGAAATAGTTCGTGGCGGCGGCAAGATGTTAAAAACACCCTCTATAGTCTCTCTAGTGGCTTAGGGGAAGCCCTTTATTAGTGAAAAAGGCTAGTTCAAAGACGTCTTTTGTACAGACATTAATTCTTTGTCATTCCCGCTGAAGTTTTCTTCCATTATCAGGGTGTTACCGGCCCCTTGTGTGGTATCTCTGTGGAGTGCGCCTTGGGCCGTAAAACAGGCTTGGCTTTATGCCGCTTCGCTACTCGCCCCCTGCTGTGAGTGCACGCCCCTCAGCGCGAGGGGGTGAAGTGGGGTTGGGGGTCAGAGTGTGGGGAGGGGGCATGGGTTCTGCAACAATATTCTGCTGTTATAGTTTAATGTTTATGGCTGTAAATTAATTAATAGCCATTTTCGTTTTCCTTAATCATAATAGCCCTCATATATATCGATATTAAATATATATATTGATATTAAATATATATATTGATATTAAATATATATATATATATATTAAATATGTTTATATTTTATATAAATATATTTATTCGTCTAATATTTAGTTTTCTCAGAAAAGCAGGTTGTTTGGGCTCTGATGAGCACGGCATTTCCAAGGTTGATGTTACTCGGCGCTAATTATTAGCTGCCACCCCCCCCCCCCCCATCCCCACCCCCACCCTGGCTCTGTGACACGTGAATAGAGCGTGCGACTTGCTCATTGGAACACTTGACACACCTCCTGGTGTCGATTGGATTTCTTGATGATATCATTTTATTCTTAACTAAAGGTGTGCGCATTGAATGAGTGTTTTTAATGACCCCCTATATAGAACATTTTGTGAATGTATGTATACATGTAGCAAATAAATTAATAATAATACTAATGATATGAAAGTCTGCATTGTAGCTATGGGAACAAGGAAATATGACAAAGATGACGCATTTAACGTTAATGCATGAATTAATGTATGACTGGGTCGATGTGGCTATGTCCTCCAAGATGGTGGGTAGGTCAGGTGACCGACCTTAATGGCGGCGACCGACAGAATGGGTGCTGCCCCTGGCGGCATATGTAGGGCGGGGGGTGGGTGGGGGTGGGGTTGGTATGGAGTCAATCACTGACACCAAAGCTCAATCAGTGCCCATCAACCACACTGTGGGAATCTTTTAACCTGGTCATCCTACGCCTGCCTGCGTGACGCTTGAGTGTTCAGTGAGCCCCCCCTCCCCCCCCCCCCCCCCCCGAAGACACGGAACCAGCTGTCAGCGATGACATGCAGGGAACCCGCCGCTGATGAGCTGGGTCCCTGTTCCCTGGTCTCGGTTTACACCTTCACACGCTCATCATCGTACATTTTGAGCAAACAGACTCACTTGACGCGTTACATCCCAGACCAGGTATGGTTTCCATCGACACCCCCCTCCCCTCCCGTGACCCCCACCCCTACACCTGTCTCCCACCCGCTTATCATACCCACTGACTAAGTATATTCCCTGCCGAGGCACGCGCCACAGTAAAAAAAGACCAAAACGCTGCACCAGCCTCGTTCTCGTGACAACACGTGGCAGCCATGACAAGGACCCGGATGTGAAACCGGAAGTGGCTCGGTGGTCGCTCGTCAGGATTCTGCGTCCGCGAGACGTGAGTTATTGGCCGATACTTAACTCATCTCACCGAGAACACACGGTAACTGTACATACCGGAGGCAGCTCCTCGCGTTAATGTAGCAGAATAATAATAATAACATTTTTGGCTTTTTTAAATGTTGTTTTACTCAGACAATATTCTGGACTCCCTTTTTCGGAAATGCGATGTTACAACGGTGGGGGGAGGAGTGGCGGTAGGGGGCACCGGTTAACACTGAGATGGGATCAAACTGGTTAGCACTGAGATGGGATCACACTGGTTAACACTGAGATGGGATCAGACAGGTTAGCACTGAGATGGGATCACACTGGTTAGCACTGAGATGGGATCACACTGGTTAACACTGAGATGGGATCACACTGGTTAACACTGAGATGGGATCACACTGGTTAACACTGGAATGGGATCACACTAATTAACACTGAGATGGGATCACACTGGTTAGCACTGAGATGGGATCACAATGGTTAACACTGAGATGAGATCCCATTAGTTAACACTGAGATGGGATCACACTGGTTAACACTGGGATGGGATCACACTGATTACCACTGAGATGGGATCACACTGGTTAACAATGAGATAGTATTACACTTGTTAATACTGAGATGGGATCACAATGGTTAACACTGAAATGGGATCACACTGGTTAACATTGAGATGGGATCACACTGGCCAACACTGAGATGGGATCACAGAGGTTAACACTGAGATGGGATCACAATGGTTAACACTGAGATGGGATCACACTGGTTAACAATGAGATAGTATTACACTTGTTAATACTGAGTTGGGATTACACTGGTTAACACTGAAATGGGATCACACTGGTTAACATTGAGATGGGATCACACTGGTTAACACTGAGATGGGATCACAGAGGTTAACACTGAGATAGGATTACACTTGTTAACACTAAGATGGAATCAGACTGGTTAACACTGAGACGGGATTACACTGCTTAATACTGAGATAAAATTACACTGGTTAACACTCAGATGGAATCACATTGGTTAACACTGAGATAGGATTACAATGGTTAACACTGAGATGGGATTACACTGGTTAACACTGAGATGGACTCACACTGGTTAACACTGAGATGGGATCACTCTGGTTAAGACTGACATAGAATGACACTGGTTAACACTGAGATGAAATCACATTAGTTAACACTGATATAGGATTACAATGGTTAACACTGAGATGTGATCACACTGGATAACACTGAGATAGCATTACAATGGTTAACACTGAGATGGAATCACACTGGTTCACACTGAGATGGGATCACACTGGTTAACACTGAGATGTGGTCACAGTAGTTAACACTGAGATGGGATCACACTGGTTAACAATGAGATGGGATCACATTGGTTAACACTGAGATAGGATTACAATGGTTAACACTTATATGGTATCACACTGGTTAACACTGAGATGGGATCACACTGGTTAAATATGAGATGTGATCACATTGGTTAACACTGAGATGGGATTACAATAGTTAACACTTAAATGGTATCACACTGGTTAACACTGAGATGGGATCACACTGCTTAATACTGAGATGTGATCTCATTGGTTGACACTGATATAGGATTACACTGGTTAACACTGATATGGGATCACACTGGTTAACCCTGAGATAGGATTACACTGGTTAACACTGAGATGGAAGCACACTGGTTAACACTGATATGAGATCAGATGGGTTAAACTGAGATGGATCACACTGGTTAACACTGATATGTGATCACGCTGGTTAACACTGAGTTGGAGTTACACTGGTTAACACTCAGATGGTATCACATGGGTTCACACTGAGATGGGATTACAATGGTTAACACTGAGATTGGATCACACTGGTTAACACTGAGATGCGATCACACTGGTTAACATTGAGATGGTATCACACTGGTTAACACTGAGATGGGATCACACTGGTTAACACTGAGATAGAATGACTCTGGTTACCACTGAGATGAGATCACATTGAATAACATTGAGATATGATTACAATGGTTAACACTGATATGTGATCACATTGGTTAACACTGAGGTAGGATTACAATGGGTAACACTGAGATGGGATCACACTGGTTAATAGTGAGATGGGATCACATTAGTTAACACTGAGATGGGATCACACTGGTTAACACTGCGATGGGATCAAACTGGTTAACACTGAGATAGAATTACACTGGTTAATACTGTGATGGAATCACACTGGTTAACACTGAGATGGGATCACTCTGGTTAACACTGAGATAGAATGACACTGGTTAACACTGAGATGGGATCACACTGGTTAACCCTGAGATAGGATTACACTGGTTAACACTGAGATGGGATCACACAGGTTAGCACTGAGATGGGATCACACTGGTTAGCCCTTAGATGGGATCACACTGGTTAACACTTAGATGGGATCACACTGGTTAACACTGAGATGGGATCACACTGGTTAACACTGGGATGGGATCACACTAATTAACACTGAGATGGGATCACACTGGTTAGCACTGAGATGGGATCACAATGGTTAACATTGAGATGATATCTCATTAGTTAACACTGAGATGGGATCACACTGGTTAACACTGGGATGGGATCACACTGATTACCACTGAGATGGGATCACACTGGTTAACAATGAGAAAGTATTACACTTGTTAATACTGAGATGGGATTACACTGGTTAACACTGAAATGGGATCACACAGGTTGACATTGAGATGGGATCACACTGGTGAACACTGAGATGGGATCACAGAGGTTAACACTGAGATGGGATCACAATGGTTAACACTGAGATGGGATCACACTGGTTGACACTGGGATGGGATCACATTGGTTAACACTGAGATGGGATCACAGAGGTTAACACTGAGATAGGATTACACTTGTTAATACTAAGATGGAATCAGACTGGTTAACACTGAGACGGGATCACACTGCTTAACACTGAGATAAAATTACACTTGTTAACACTAAGATGGAATCAGACTGGTTAACACTGAGACGGGATCACACTGCTTAACACTGAGATAAAATTACCCTGGTTAACACTCAGATGGAATCACATTGGTTAACACTGAGATAGGATTACAAAGGCTAACACTGAGATGGGATTACACTGGTTAACACTGAGATGGACTCACACTGGTTAACACTGAGATAGAATTACACTGGTTAATACTGAGATGGAATCACACTGGTTAACACTGAGATGAGATCACTCTGGTTAACACTGAGATAAAATGACACTGGTTAACACTGAGATGGGATCACACTGGTTAACCCTGAGATAGGATTACACTGGTTAACACTGAGATGGGATCACACAGGTTAGCACTGAGATGGGATCACACTGGTTAGCACTGAGATGGGATCACACTGGTTAACACTGACATGGGATCACACTGGTTAACACTGAGATGGGATCACACTGGTTAACACTGAGATGGGAACACATTAGTTAACACTGAGATAGGATCACACTGGTTAACACTGGGATGGGATCACACTAATTAACACTGAGATGGGATCACACTGGTTAGCACTGAGATGGGATCACAATGGTTAACACTGAGATGATATCACATTAGTTAACACTGAGATGGGATCACACCGGTTAACACTGGGATGGGATCACACTGATTACCACTGAGATGGGATCACACTGGTTAACAATGAGATAGTATTACACTTGTTAATACTGAGATGGGATTACACTGCTTAACAGTGAAATGGGATCACACAGGTTAACACTGAGATGGGATCACAATGGTTAACTCTGAGATGGGATCACACTGGTTAACATTGAGATGGGATCACACTGGTTAACACTGAGATGGGATCACAGAGGTTAACACTGAGATGGGATCACAATGGTTAACACTGAGATGGGATCACATTGGTTAACACTGAGATGTGATCACAATGGGTAACACTGAAATGGGATCACACTGGTTAACATTGAGATGGGATCACACTGGTTAACACTGAGATGGGATCACAGGTTAACACTGAGATAGGATTACACTTGTTAACACTAAGATGGAATCAGACTGGTTAACACTGAGACGGGATCACACTGCTTAACACTGAGATAAAATTACACTGGTTAACACTCAGATGGAATCACATTGGTTAACACTGAGATAGGATTACAATGGTTAACACTGAGATGGGATTACACTGGTTAACACTGAGATGGACTCACACTGGTTAACACTGAGTTGGGATCACTCTGGTTAACACTGAGATAGAATGACACTGGTTAACACTGAGATGGGATCACATTAGTTAACACTGATATAGGATTACAATGGTTAACACTGAGATGTGATCACACTGGTTAACACTGAGATAGGATTACAATGGTTAACACTGAGATGGAATCACACTGGTTAACACTGAGATGGGATCACACTGGTTAACACTGAGATGTGGTCAGAGTAGTTAACACTGAGATGGGATCACACTGGTTAACAACGAGATGGCATCACATTGGTTAACACTGAGATAGGATTACAATGGTTAACACTTATATGGTATCACACTGGTTAACACTGAGATGGGATCACACTGGTTAACAATGAGATGTGATCACATTGGTTAACACTGAGATGGGATTACAATAGTTAACACTTAAATGGTATCACACTGGTTAACACTGAGATGGGATCACACTGGTTAACAATGAGATGTGATCACATTGGTTAACACTGAGATGGGATTACAATAGTTAACACTTAAATGGTATCACACTGGTTAACACTGAGATGGGATCACACTGGCTAACACTGAGATGGGATCACACTGGTTAATACTGAGATGGGATCACACTGGTTAACACTGATATAGGATTACGCTGGTTAACACTGATATGGGATCACACTGGTTAACCCTGAGATAGGATTACACTGGTTAACACTGAGATGGAAGCACACTGGTTAACACTGATATGAGATCAGATGGGTTAAACTGAGATGGATCACACTGGTTAACACTGATATGTGATCACGCTGGTTAACACTGAGATGGGATTACACTGGTTAACACTCAGATGGTATCACATGGGTTCACACTGAGATAGGATTACAATGGTTAACACTGAGATTGGATCACACTGGTTAACACTGAGATGCGATCACACTGGTTAACACTGAGATGGAATCACACTGGTTAACACTGAGATGGGATCACACTGGTTAACACTGAGATAGAATGACTCTGGTTACCACTGAGATGGGATCACATTGAATAACATTGAGATATGCTTACAATGGTTAACACGGATATGTGATCACATTGGTTAACACTGAGGTAGGATTACAATGGGTAACACTGAGATGGGATCACACTGGTTAATAGTGAGATGGGATCACATTAGTTAGCACTGAGATGGGATCACACTGGTTAACACTGGGATGGGATCACATTAGTTAACACTGAGATGGGATCACACTGGTTAAGACTGCGATGGGATTAAACTGGTTAACACTGAGATAGAATTACACTGGTTAATACTGAGATGGAATCACACTGGTTAACACTGAGATGGGATCACTCTGGTTAACACTGAAACAGAATGACACTGGTTAACACTGAGATGGGATCACACTGGTTAACCCTGAGATAGGATTACACTGGTTAACACTGAGATGGGATCACACAGGTTAGCACTGAGATGGGATCACACTGGTTAGCACTGAGATGGGATCACACTGGTTAACACTGAGATGGGATCACACTGGTTAACACTGAGATGGGATCACATTAGTTAACACTGAGATAAGATCACACGGGTTAACACTGGGATGGGATCACACGAATTAACACTGAGATGGGATCACACTGGTTAGCACTGAGATGGGATCACAATGGTTAACACTGAGATGATATCACATTAGTTAACACTGAGATGGGATCACACTGGTTAACACTGGGATGGGATCACACTGATTACCACTGAGATGGGATCACACTGGTTAACAATGGGATAGTATTACACTTGTTAATACTGAGATGGGATTACACTGGTTAACACTGAAATGGGATCACACAGGTTAACACTGAGATGGGATCACAATGGCTAACACTGAGATGGGATCACACTGTTAACATTGAGATGAGATCACACTGGTTAAAACTGAGATGGGATCACAGAGGTTAACACTGAGATGGGATCACAATGGTTAACACTGAGATGGGATCACACTGGTTGACACTGGGATGGGATCACATTGGTTAACACTGAGATGTGATCACAATGGGTAACACTGAAATGGGATCACACTGGTTAACATTGAGATGGGATCACACTGGTTAACACTGAGATGGGATCACAGAGATTAACACTAAGATAGGATTACACTTGTTAACACTAAGATGGAATCAGACTGGTTAACACTGAGACGGGATCACACTGCTTAACACTGAGATAAAATTACACTGGTTAACACTCAGATGGAATCACATTGGTTAGCACTGAGATAGGATTACAATGGTTAACACTGAGATGGGATTACACTGGTTAACACTGAGATGGACTCACACTGGTTAACACTGAGATAGAATTACACTGGTTAATACTGCGATGGAATCACACTGGTTAACACTGAGATGGGATCACTCTGGTTAACACTGAGATAGAATGACACTGGTTAACACTGAGATGGGATCACACTGGTTAACCCTGAGATAGGATTGCACTGGTTAACACTGAGATGGGATCACACAGGTTAGCACTGAGATGGGATCACACTGGTTAGCACTGAGATGGGATCACACTGGTTAACACTGAGATGGGATTACACTGGTTAGCACTGAGATGGGATCACATTAGTTAACACTGAAATAGGATCACGCTGGTTAACACTGGGATGGGATCACACTAATTAACACTGAGATGGGATCACACTGGTTAACACTGAGATGGGATCACATTAGTTAACACTGAGATGGGATCACACTGGTTAACACTGAGATGGGATCACACTGGTTAACACTGAGATGGGATCACATTAGTTAACACTGAAATAGGATCACACTGGTTAACACTGGGATGGGATCACACTAATTAACACTGAGATGGGATCACACTGGTTAACAATGAGATAGTATTACACTTGTTAATACTGAGATGGGATTACACTGGTTCACAGTGAAATGGGATCACACAGGTTAACACTGAGATGGGATCACAATGGTTAACACTGAGATGGGATCACACTGGTTAACATTGAGATGGGATCACACTGGTTAACACTGAGATGGGATCACAGAGGTTAACACTGAGATGGGATCACAATGGTTAACACTGAGATGGGATCACACTGGTTAACATTGAGATGGGATCACACTGGTTAACACTGAGATGGGATCACAGAGGTTAACACTGAGATGGAATCACAATGGTTAACACTGAGATGGGATCACACTGGTTGACACTGGGATGGGATCACATTGGTTAACACTGAGATGTGATCACAATGGGTAACACTGAAATGGGATCACACTGGTTAACATTGAGATGGGATCACACTGGTTAACACTGAGATGGGATCACAGAGGTTAACACTGAGATAGGATTACACTTGTTAACACTAAGATGGAATCAGACTGGTTAACACTGAGACGGGATCACACTGCTTAACACTGAGATAAAATTACACTGGTTAACACTGAGATAGTATTACAATGGTCAACACTGAGATGGGATTACACTGGTTAACACTGAGATGGACTCACACTGGTTAACACTGAGATGGACTCACACTGGTTAACACTGATATAGGATTACAATGGTTAACACTGAGATGTGATCACACTGGTTAACACTGAGATAGGATTACAATGGTTAACACTGAGATGGAATCACACTGGTTAACACTGAGATGGGATCACACTGGTTAACACTGAGATGTGGTCACAGTAGTTAACACTGAGATGGGAACACACTGGTTAACAATGAGATGGGATCACATTGGTTAACACTGAGATAGGATTACAATGGTTAACACTTATATGGTATCCCACTGGTTAACACTGAGATGGGATCAAACTGGTTAACAATGAGATGTGATCACATTGGTTAACACTGAGATGGGATTACAATAGTTAACACTTAAATGGTATCACACTGGTTAACACTGAGATGGGATCACACTGGTTAATACTGAGATGGGATCACACTGGTTAACACTGATATAGGATTACACTGGTTAACACTGATATGGGATCACACTGGTTAACCCTGAGATAGGATTACACTGGTTAACACTGAGATGGAAGCACACTGGTTAACACTGATATGAGATCAGATGGGTTAAACTGAGATGGATCACACTGGTTAACACTGATATGTGATCACGCTGGTTAACACTGAGATGGGATTACACTGGTTAACACTCAGATGGTATCACATGGGTTCACACTGAGATAGGATTACAATGGTTAACACTGAGATTGGATCACACTGGTTAACACTGAGATGCGATCACACTGGTTAACACTGAGATGGAATCACACTGGTTAACACTGAGATGGGATCACACTGGTTAACACTGAGATAGAATGACTCTGGTTACCACTGAGATGGGATCACATTGAATAACATTGAGATATGCTTACAATGGTTCACACTGATATGTGATCACATTGGTTAACACTGAGGTAGGATTACAATGGGTAACACTGAGATGGGATCACACTGGTTAATAGTGAGATGGGATCACATTAGTTAACACTGAGATGGGATCACACTGGTTAACACTGCGATGGGATTAAACTGGTTAACACTGAGATAGAATTACACTGGTTAATACTGAGATGGAATCACACTGGTTAACACTAAGATGGGATCACTCTGGTTAACACTGAGATAGAATGACACTGGTTAACACTGAGATGGGATCACACTGGTTAACCCTGAGATAGGATTACACTGGTTAACACTGAGATGAGATCAGATTGGTTAAACTGAGGCGAGATCACACTGGTTAACACTGAGATGTGATCACACTGGTTAACACTGAGATGGGATCACACTGGTTAACACTGAGATGGAATTACACTGGTTAACACTGAGATGGGATCACACTGGTTAACACTGAGATGGAATTACACTGGTTAACACTGAGATGGGATCACACTGGTTAACACTGAGATGGGATCACACTGGTGAACACTGAGATGGAATTACACTGGTTAACACTGAGATAGTATTACACTGGTTAACACTGAGATGGGATCACACTGGTTAGCACTGATATGGGATCACAATGGTTAATACTGAGATGAGATCACATTAGTTAACACTGAGATGGGATTACACTGGTTAACACTGACATGCAATCACACTGGTTAACACTGAGATAGAATGACTCTGGTTACCACTGAGATGGGATCACATTGAATAACATTGAGATATGATTACAATGGTTCACACTGAGATGTGATCACATTGGTTAACACTGAGGTAGGATTACAATGGTTAACACTGAGATGGGATCACACTGGTTAATAGTGAGATGAGATCACATTAGTTAACACTGAGATGGGATCACACTGGTTAACACTGCGATGGATTCAAACTGGTTAACACTGAGATAGAATTACACTGGTTAATACTGAGATGGAATCACACTGGTTAACACTGAGATGGGATCACACTGGTTAAACACTGAGATAGTATAACACTGGTTAATACTGAGATGGATCACACTGGTTAACACTTAGATAGGGTTACACTGGTTAACACTGATATGGGATCACACTGGTTAACCCTGAGATAGGATTACACTGGTTAACACTGAGATGAGGTCAGATTGGTTAAACTGAGACGAGATCACACTGGTTAACACTGAGATGTGATCACACTGGTTAACACTGAGATAGGATCACACTGGTTAACACTGAGATGGAATTACACTGGTTAACACTGAGATGAGATCACACTGGTTAACACTGAGATGGGATCACACTGGTGAACACTGAGATGGAATTACACTGGTTAACACTGAGATAGTATTACACTGCTTAACACTGAGATAGTATTACACTGCTTAACACTGGGATGGGATCGCACTGGTTAACCCTGAGATAGGATTGCACTGGTTAACCCTGAGTTGGAATCACACTGGTTAACCCTGAGATGGGATCACACTGGTTAACCCTGAGATAGGATTACACTGGTTAACACTGCGATGGGATCACACTGCTTAACAATGAGATGGGATCACACTGGTTGACACTGAGATGGGATCACACTGGTTAACACTGAGATGGGATTACACTGGTTAACACTAAGATGATATCACACTGGTTAACACTGAAATTAGACCACAGTGGTTAACACTGAGGTGGGATCACAGAGGTTAACACTGAGGTGGAATCACACTGGTTATTGAGATGAAATCCTTGGGTACTCGACTTAATGAAACGTTTTATCTCACGGGAGTGGTTATTCCATCGTGTCACGTTAAATATAACATAATCATGGCCGTCAGACGATATGATTTTATCGTTCGTTTTCTCCATCAGCCCCGGCCATTCGGACTCAGCTACACTTCTCAGAACTGCTGGGCCAGCCTGTCGCTTTCATCTCCTCTCTTTGTGCCTCTACCGCAAGATTAATGGCGGAATTTGCCTGCCAAACGCCCGTTAAATAAGGCGGATAATTCGCTTTCCATTTGCGGGAGTTTCTCGGCCGATTCGGTGGCTCGAGCGGCCAATGTACCCTTAATTAAGGCTTAACTGGTCACTTGTCAGCCGGACGAACGGGGCTTTGCCGCATGGCGAGCGGGGCCAAGACATCATAACGTCTGTAGGAGTGCCCGTCACGGGTAAGATGGAGTGAGTTGGAGGGTGGGGGTGGGGGGTATTGGGGGCATAGGAGGTGGGTGGGAGGTGAATGTGGGAGGGAGGTGTGTGTGGGGGGTGGGGGACGATGGCAGCACTTGTAACCGGAAGTGGCAGATTCCAGAAGTCGCGTTCCGTCCAAGTCTCGTTCTCGGCGAGACAAGACGGACGAGATGAATAAAAGGAAAATATTAGAAATAAATGTATTTTATCACAGCGACGGGGGGACGACGAATGTCCAAGGAGAGGAGGAGGGGGGAGGGGGGAGGGGGCTGCGGGATGTTTGGTAAGGGCGGCCGGGGGGGGAGGGGGGTGTCACTGAGGTAGTTATGGTCATCGTCTATAATGGTGAGGGATGACCGACATCTCGAGGTTCTCGCCGACGTCCGAGAATCTCGCGGATCACGAAAGAGATCGATTACAGTGGATCATAATGGATAGACTTCCTGCAGGTTAAAAGCTGTGGTAAGCGGTGGAAATAGGGCCGGTAATCACCGGGAATTACCCTCACAAAGAGGGAAAAAGTGGTGCCAAGGCTCCGAGAACTGACGACCATCTCACGAAAAGTGTTGACCATCCCACGAGAAGTGGTGACCATCCCACGAGAAGTGACGGCCATCCCACGAGAAGTGGCGATCTTCTCACGAGACGTGACGACCACCTAACGAGAAGTGGCGACCGTTCATCGAGAAGTGTTGACCATCTCACGATAAGTAGCAACCATCAAACGAGAACTGGTGACCATCCCACGAGAAGTGGTGACCATCCCACGAGAAGTGGTGACTATCCCACGAGAACTGGTTGATATTTTGCGAGAAGTGAAGACCATTTCACGAGAAGAGGTAACCATCCCACGAGAAGTGGTGACTATCCCACGAGAAGTGGTGACCACCCCACGAGAAGTGGTGACCATCCCACGAAAAATGGTGACCATCTCACGAGAAGTGGTGACGATCCCACGAGACATGGTGACCATCTCATGAGAAGTGGTGACCGTCTCACGAGAAATGATGATCATCTGACGAGAAGTGGTGACTGTTTCACGAGAAGTGGTGACCATCTCACGAGAAGTGGTGACCATCCCACGATATATGGTGACCATCCTACGAGAAGTGGTGACCATCCCACGAGAAGTGGTGACCATCCCACGAGAAGTGGTGATCATCCCACGAGAAGTGGGGACCATCCGACGAGAAGTGGGGACCGTCCCACGAGAATTGACGACCATCCCACGAGAAGTGGTAACCATCCCACGAGAATTGACGACCATCCCACGAGAAGTGGCGGCCATGCAGTATCCGAAAGATTACCATAGAAGTTGTTTAGATTTGAGGGAATAAGTGAAAAGTCGAATTGGTGAGGCTAACGGTGGCTAAAGAGGAAGGTGAGTTGACGGGGGAGGGGAGGGGGGCTGGTCCAGCCCTATAACTGCCCCAAGACGCGCTTGTCGGGCGTCTATCTTCCTTTAAATACAGTTTCCGCCCGATCAATAGTCATTCCCTGGCAGAAGCCATTGTCTCGGCGACCACGGAACGACCGCGCAGCCCCTGCCGGAAGCCGCTATCGTACGGGCTCTTTGGGAGGCGGTAAAACGGTCTCTTTGGCCGCTGCCGCCGGAGGGAAAAGCTCTCAATGGGACAGGGAACCGACTATATCCCAATAGGCGGGGAACCGAGTTGGTCGGCTCAGGGTAATTGATTTATTTTCAAACTGGATGGACGTTGTTGGAGCTGGGAAACTCGAGCCGATTAAGAATTGTTATGACCGGGTAAACCAGGAGATGGGGGGACGGGTTGATGGTAACGGATGGCAGACAGTGATAAGAGAGGGGAGGCGGTGAAGGGGCGGGGGGCGATGGGTACGACCTACGAATGTCCAGTTTTGTAAGTCTTATAAGCCATAAAGTCTTCTCATGCACTGGACACTGGTTAGCTTAATAATGCACAACATAGGCCTACCGAATACAAATATGTTTAAACCATGACAGACCATAAGGAGTTCAGTGCTGAGCATGTTGGGTGAGGTTAGGATAGCGACAACACTGTGGCCCATTATGACACCATGCAGGTCCGGGTTAAATTCGCTCCGCACTCGGCGACTTTCTACCATGTTATGTATTCTATTTGGTGTGGCCCCATGCTCTCGCTGCAGCCATGTAGAGCGGCCACGTGCTACTGTCTCAAGCTCCGTGCTCTCACTGCCGCCATGGAGAGCGGCCACGTGTTACTGTCTCAAGCTCTGTGCTCTCACTGCCGCCATGTAGAGCGGTCACGTGTTACTGTCTCAAGCTCCGTGCTCTCACTGCCGCCATGTAGAGCGGTCACGTGTTACTGTCTCAAGCTCTGTGCTCTCACTGCCGCTATGTAGAGCGGCCACGTGTTACTGTCTCAAGCTCCGTGCTCTCACTGCCGCCATGTAGAGCGGTCACGTGTTACTGTCTCAAGCTCCGTGCTCTCACTGCCGCCATGTAGAGCGGCCACGTGTTACTGTCTCAAGCTCTGTGCTCTCACTGCCGCCATGTAGAGCGGCCACGTGCTACTGTCTCAAGCTCCGTGCTATCACTGCGGCCATGTAGAGCGGCCATGTGTTACTGTCTCAAGCTCCGTGCTCTCACTGCAGCCATGTAGAGCGGCCACGTGCTACTGTCTCAAGCTCCGTGATCTCACTGCAGCCATGTAGAGCGGCCATGTGCTACTGTCTCGAGCTCCGTGATCTCACTGCAGCCATGTAGAGCGGCCACGTGCTACTGTCTCGAGCTCCGTGATCTCACTGCAGCCATGTAGAGCGGCCACGTGCTACTGTCTCGAGCTCCGTGATCTCACTGCAGCCATGTAGAGCGGCCACGTGTTACTGTCTCGAGCTCCGTGATCTCACTGCAGCCATGTAGAGCGGCCACGTGCTACTGTCTCGAGCTCCGTGATCTCACTGCAGCCATGTAGAGCGGTCACGTGTTACTGTCTCGAGCTCCGTGCTCTCACTGCAGCCATGTAGAGCGGTCACGTGCTACTGTCTCAAGCTCCGTGATCTCACTGCAGCCATGTAGAGCGGCCACGTGCTACTGTCTCGAGCTCCGTGATCTCACTGCAGCCATGTAGAGCGGCCACGTGCTACTGTCTCGAGCTCCGTGATCTCACTGCAGCCATGTAGAGCGGCCACGTGCTACTGTCTCGAGCTCCGTGATCTCACTGCAGCCATGTAGAGCGGCCACGTGTTACTGTCTCGAGCTCCGTGATCGCACTGCAGCCATGTAGAGCGGCCACGTGCTACTGTCTCGAGCTCCGTGATCTCACTGCAGCCATGTAGAGCGGTCACGTGTTACTGTCTCGAGCTCCGTGCTCTCACTGCAGCCATGTAGAGCGGTCACGTGTTACTGTCTCAAGCTCCGTGATCTCACTGCAGCCATGTAGAGCGGCAACGTGCTACTGTCTCAAGCTCCGTGATCTCACTGCAGCCATGTAGAGCGGTCACGTGTTACTGTCTCAAGCTCCGTGATCTCACTGCAGCCATGTAGAGCGGCCACGTGCTACTGTCTCAAGCTCCGTGCTCTCACTACAGCCATGTAGAGCGGTCACGTGTTACTGTCTCAAGCTCCATGTAGAGCGGCCACGTGCTACTGTCTCGAGCTCCGTGCTCTCACTGCAGCCATGTAGAGCGGTCACGTGTTACTGTCTCGAGCTCCGTGCTCTCACTGCAGCCATGTAGAGCGGCCACGTGCTACTGTCTCGAGCTCCGTGCTCTCACTGCCGCCATGTAGAGCGGTCACGTGCTACTGTCTCAAGCTCCGTGCTCTCACTGCAGCCATGTAGAGCGGCCACGTGCTACTGTCTCGAGCTCCGTGCTCTCACTGCCGCCATGTAGAGCGGTCACGTGTTACTGTCTCAAGCTCCGTGATCTCGCTGCCGCCATGTAGAGCGGTCACGTGCTACTGTCTCGGGCTCCGTGCTCTCACTGCAGCCATGTAGAGCGGTCACGTGCTACTGTCTCAAGCTCCGTGCTCTCACTGAAGCCATGTAGAGCGGTCACGTGCTACTGTCTCAAGCTCCGTGATCTCACTGCCGCCATGTAGAGCGGTCACGTGCTACTGTCTCGGGCTCCGTGATCTCACTGCCGCCATGGAGAGCGGTCACGTGCTACTGTCTCAGGCTCTGTGCTCTCACTGCAGCCATGTAGAGCGGTCACGTGCTACTGTCTCGGGCTCCGTGATCTCACTGCAGCCATGTAGAGCGGTCACGTGCTACTGTCTCAGGCTCCGTGCTCTCCCTGCCGCCATGTAGAGCGGTCACGTGCTACTGTCTCGGGCTCCGTGATCTCACTGCCGCCATGTAGAGTGGTCACGTGCTACTGTCTCAGGCTCCGTGCTCTCACTGCAGCCATGTAGAGCGGTCACGTGCTACTGTCTCGGGCTCCGTGCTCTCACTGCCGCCATGTAGAGCGGTCACGTGCTACTGTCTCAAGCTCCGTGCTCTCACTGCCGCCATGTAGAGCGATCACGTGCTACTGTCTCAAGCTCTGTGCTCTCACTGCAGCCATGTAGAGCGGTCACGTGCTACTGTTTCGGGCTCCGTGCTCTCACTGCAGCCATGTAGAGCGGCCACGTGCTACTGTCTCGAGCTCCGTGATCTCACTGCCGCCATGTAGAGCGGCCACGTGTTACTGTCTCAAGCTCTGTGCTCTCACTGCCGCCATGTAGAGCGGTCACGTGCTACTGTCTCAAGCTCCGTGCTCTCACTGCAGCAATGTAGAGCGGTCACGTGTTACTGTCTCAAGCTCCGTGCTCTCACTGCAGCCATGTAGAGCGGTCACGTGCTACTGTCTCGGGCTCCGTGCTCTCACTGCCGCCATGTAGAGCGGTCACGTGCTACTGTCTCAAGCTCCGTGCTCTCACTGCCGCCATGTAGAGCGGTCGCGTGCTACTGTCTCGAGCTCCGTGCTCTCACTGCAGCCATGTAGAGCGGTCACGTGCTACTGTCTCAAGCTCCGTGCTCTCACTGCAGCCATGTAGAGCGGTCACGTGCTACTGTCTCGGGCTCCGTGATCTCACTGCCGCCATGTAGAGCGGTCACGTGATACTGTCTCAAGCTCCGTCCTCTCACTGAAGCCATGTAGAGCGGTCACGTGCTACTGTCTCGGGCTCCGTGCTCTCACTGCCGCCATGTAGAGCGGTCACGTGCTACTGTCTCAAGCTCCGTGCTCTCACTGCCGCCATGTAGAGCGGCCACGTGCTACTGTCTCGAGCTCCGTGCTCTCACTGCAGCCATGTAGAGCGGTCACGTGTTACTGTCTCAAGCGCTGTGCTCTCACTGCAGCCATGGAGAGCGGCCACGTGTTACTGTCTCAAGCTCCGTGCTCTCACTGCCGCCATGTAGAGCGGTCACGTGTTACTGTCTCAAGCTCCGTGCTCTCACTGCCGCCATGTAGAGCGGCCACGTGTTACTGTCTCAAGCTCCGTGCTCTCGCTGCCGCCATGTAGAGCGGTCACGTGCTACTGTCTCAAGCTCCGTGCTCTCACTGCCGCCATGTAGAGCGGCCACGTGCTACTGTCTCAAGCTCCGTGCTCTCGCTGCAGCCATGTAGAGCGGCCACGTGTTACTGTCTCAAGCTCCGTGCTCTCACTGCAGCCATGTAGAGCGGCCATGTGTTACTGTCTCAAGCTCCGTGTTCTCACTGCCGCCATGTAGAGCGGTCATGTGCTACTGTCTCAAGCTCCGTTCTCTCACTGCCGCCATGGAGAGCGGTCATGTGTTACTGTCTCAAGCTCCGTGCTCTCACTGCCGCCATGTAGAGCGGCCACGTGTTACTGTCTCAAGCTCCGTGCTCTCACTGCCGCCATGTAGAGCGGTCACGTGTTACTGTCTCAAGCTCCGTGCTCTCACTGCCGCCATGTAGAGCGGCCACGTGTTACTGTCTCAGGCTCTGTGCTCTCACTGCAGCCATGTAGAGCGGCCATGTGTTACTGTCTCAAGCTCCGTGCTCTCACTGCCGCCATGTAGAGCGGTCACGTGTTACTGTCGCAAGCTCCGTGCTCTCACTGCCGCCATGTAGAGCGGCCACGTGCTACTGTCTCAAGCTCCGGCCTCTCGCTGCAGCCATGTAGAGCGGCCACGTGCTACTGTCTCAAGCTCCGGCCTCTCGCTGCAGCCATGTAGAGTGGCCACGTGCTACTGTCTCAAGCTCCGTACTCTCGCTGCAGCCATGTAGAGCGGTCACGTGTTACTGTCTCAAGCTCCGTGCTCTCACTGCCGCCATGTAGAGCGGTCACGTGTTACTGTCTCAAGCTCCGTGCTCTCACTGCCGCCATGTAGAGCGGCCACGTGTTACTGTCTCAGGCTCTGTGCTCTCACTGCAGCCATGTAGAGCGGCCATGTGTTACTGTCTCAAGCTCCGTGCTCTCACTGCCGCCATGTAGAGCGGTCACGTGTTACTGTCTCAAGCTCCGTGCTCTCACTGCGGCCATGTAGAGCGGTCACGTGTTACTGTCTCAAGCTCCGTGCTCTCACTGCCGCCATGTAGAGCGGCCACGTGCTACTGTCTCAAGCTCCGGCCTCTCGCTGCAGCCATGTAGAGCGGCCACGTGCTACTGTCTCAAGCTCCGTACTCTCCCTGCAGCCATGTAGAGCGGCCACGTGCTACTCTCTCAAGCTCAGGAGTCTTCATGTAACCGGTAAACAAAGAGCAATGGATTATTGTAGTATACATGTATATGATATCATTGAGTCACATATATTAACATTACATACAGCGCTTCATTTGACTCCAGGTTAATAGTAATTACAATTGCATGTGACATATTATGGCTAGGGCTACAGAATATATTCTTTCTTTGTAAAATCTCCAATACGGGCATATTTTCTCGTCAAATACGAGGTGGTTTGTAACCCATGTCAACGCAGGGGCTGATCCAGGGGGGCGGGCGACCTTAACATTACCATTTAACATGAAAATCAAATGAAAACCGAAACCGGCCCCCCCTATCCAGCATATCTGGATCCGACCCTGAAACCGACCCCCCATGTCCAGATTTTCTGGATCCGCCCCTGCAATGGATTACATACAAGGGTAATTTAGAATTTTGAAAGAGGAGGGGGGGGGGGGGTGGTATGCCTTTCTCCTCCATATTGAGTCACTGAAGTTGACTAAACTGACGTGACTGCGTTGGGGACGCGATGAAACCATAAGGTGGTAATACACTTGAGCCAGTTATCATATTTATATCAGATTAAGCACGAGTTCCCCGCTACATCTAGACATCAATGATTTCAGAGTCAAGTCAAGTGAGCGGTTGACTAGGTCAGCCTATATAGTATAGACCTATGCACGAGCGCCAAACTCGTGCTGCGCGCGGGCCTTATGCAGTGGCGACATCTCGCGGTGGCGGATGGTATATCTCGGTCTGGGTGGCGCCCGGTGGCTCCATCTGGTGAACATCTATGAGGGCTGCAGCCATCCAAAGTCAACAGTCAGGGTGGTTTCCTGATTTAAGAAACAAGAGTTGAGAAATCGGTATAACGTGTAAGGTAGTGTAATAAAGGAGTGAGTTTGTCGCTGCCAGGAGTGATTTCAGTACCTGCTATGAATAATGATGGGCGGCGGACAATGTACAGGCTTTGGCAGGTCTGCTGCCTGTGAGGCTTCAGCCATTATCTCAAAGAGGTCGTGGTGAACGGATATACGTCCCACTGTGTGACGGAGCCCAGTACGTCTCTATTGAGACGGGGGGGGGGGCGCTGAGAGAGATGGGGTCTAATCACAGACAATATTTGTGATAAAGTCAATATACCGATCCAGGCTGTCAATCATTCACTGACGTCACTTGATTTTATCCCATCAAATGGTGAAAAAACGCCTTCCACATTTAATGCAACTTGCGAGTGCTACGTGAGCTATGCTGGCTACGTGATACGTCCTAACGTGTAACAACCCATATTTCCACCAGGTCGCGATCCGTACGGCCTATACTGACATCTCGCTCCCGCCCAGACGCTCTCTGCTTGGTGGATACTCCGACACAGCCAACTCGTTCCATTCGGTATATGTATTATAGTATTAGCACGCTGGCATCGCTGTCTGATGCCGGCTGGTATCCCTGCGTCACTCCTTTAGATGACCTATGACCCCTGACCTGCCCACCCCCCAGTGACAATCCAACAGCCACAGGGTTCCAATCCACTGAGCGGGTCGCTGCATTGTGTTAACTAAGCCCCCCCCCCCTAGCCCCCGCCCCCCCCCCTACTGCCCAGTGATGTGTGCGTATTTCATATCCCCACTTAATCCTTGTAAAATCCAATTGCCACTCATAAAGCGACCAATGAGGGATCCGTATTTACCTTCAGCAGACTACGGAAGCCCATTGGGACACAGATAACAAAATGTTTCTTCTGTGAGCAGAGGACTTCCACGGGAATAACTTTCTCTATACCGCACCCTAAGACCGCCCCCCCCCCTCCCCCACCTACTCCACCCTCCCTACCCTGCCCCAAGACACGCACACAACGCCTTCAGTCGCAGTTAATTAACTCAATGTTTGCCAGAAGTAGCTGAAGACTAAATCCACTTCCTTCGTCCTCGGATCGTGCTATTGCCAAGAGCTTGCATCTCCCACAGCCGTACGGGTGGCAGACAGGGTAGACATTCAAAGATGTATTCACCGAAATACCTGAGTCAGATTAGATTGTCGACATAATTTGAAGTTTAATTTAAAAAGTACCAGTACCTTCTGTGCTGAATTTATTGCTTTGAAGTTTACTTTTTTAAAATTGGCACTTCCTGTGCTGAATTTATGGCTCAAGCTATGAAGAAACGAATTAGTTGAACACAGAATCGAAATTGTTAAATGTTTACCCTTGTCCCTTAATATTTGATATGGTCGGAATTGCTATTCATGCAATGATATTTGTTAATATTTGTGAATATTGCATGGGCGTTCCCTGAGGACATTTCAACGGAGGGGGGAGGGGGGAGGGGGTCGCATTTGACTTACCAGATTTTTTCTTCCTCTCCTCAGGTATTTACTGTGATACAATGTCATACCTGTGTGTATGACAGCGGGACTGGGTGACCGGTTCAGTGTGGTGGATACAGACATTTTGACCTTTTGACAACAAGGCAGCTTTGTTTATAATCACATCACTTACAGGTATGCATGTAATATAAGGTACGATAGACACTCTTCGTCGGGGCCAACACCAGCAGCGTGTCATATTTTAAATTGTTGTCAACAGATCCAAGGACCAAAGGGTCAGAATACCCCTCAAATATGTCACCTTTCAATGACGTTTCCTCCCTCCGACCAACATGAGGGACATGCAACCCACGGAAAAATGCTTGTAAACAACAGGGTTAACTGTCGAACACTATATACTTTGTTGTCTGCTGGTCGCGATGGTGACGCTGAGGGGAAATGGGGTGGGGTGTGGGGTGCGTGGGCTGGGGGTGAGAGGCCGCCAGGGATGGAGGGGAGTGGATGTGTGGGGTGGGTGAGGGATTGAGATGTCGTGAGGGACTAGAAGGGTAAAAGTGAGGTGCAATGGGGGTGGGGGTGCATAGTGATGAAGTGTCGCGAGACAGCATCGCAACCCTGTGGTGAGGGGGAGGGGGGGGGGCGACGTGATGGAGGTGGTGGACGGGGTCGGAGGGACCGGGCGGGATAGAGGGGGTAGGGATGTCAGGGCCAGACTATCTCTCCGCCAGGGGGAGACTCTGTATTGTTCGGTGGGGCGGTGTTGCAATGTCTCCAATCTCTGTGGCTGTGAGGGGATTGGTTCAGATGTCGCACTTCGTTATCAGCAGGATACGCCACTACACTAAGCCTTATATCTCTGAATAATCTTATTATTAAAAGTAAGCAAGGGAGATAAATCCTGATTATATGCATAGAAATACTTTATTCAGATATAAGTTCAGAGGTTCAAGATGTCTCCTACGTCAATACGTAATTATATAGATATTATATAATAACAGTTTAATAACTAATGTTTCACGAATACATATTTTTGTATTTTTTAGCGCGTAAAAAACCTGAATGGTTCAGAAGTTTCAAATTAAAGTTTATCGCCTCTTCCTCGTGTGATATGAGCTTAACAGAATATACATTTAAATAAAAATAATAAATACCAAGAAACAAGTAAAGCTAGTTTAAAGTGTTTGGTATTGAGACTGAGATGGGTCGGTGAAAGGAGTGGATAGGATGCGGATGATAGGGTCAGAGTGATTAGAGCTTGGGTGAGGGTGGGTGTGGAGAAAGGGGTGGGGTCGGGGTGTGAGTATGGGTGTGAACGTTGCCCTTGGAGAGGGATTTGACATAATGTCGAGCGTTTTGCTGGCGACACGTTTGGCGGATCAGCACCAGGAAAAGCGGCTCGAAACAGTGAAAGGAAAAAAAGAGTCCTTATCTTCTGCGAACGGTCGATTTAAGACGGAGAATCTATGGTAAGACCGCGGGGGGAAGGCGTCGGGGAGGCTGAGGGGTGGGGGGGGGCAGGGAGGCTGAGGGGTGGGGACGGGGGGAGGAGTCAGGGAGGCTGAAGGTGGGGGGGGGGTGGCAGGCGAGTCAGGGAGGCTGAAGGGTGGGGGTGGGGGCAGGGGAGTCAGGGAGGCTGAAGGGTGGGGGGTGAGGGAGGGGCGAGGACAGTGACACAGTGCAGGTGAGCCAGAGAAAAAGGAAGAAGGATTGAGTACGCTATAGAATCATGTATAAGTATTGTAGGGTTAATGCCACTCCGCTGCTTTACAAGTTGAGCGAAGACCATTTGAGACCGGGGATAAAATGACGGCCAGCGAGGGTATCACAGGCGGCATGCACGTGACGCACTGCGAAGATCAGGGTCTCGGGGTCGTGTGTGTGTTTGGGTGGATGGGGGGCGGATTGAGGAAGGGGGGGGAGGGGGGGGGGTACACCGGGCATTGTGTTGTGCGTGGCTATACAAGCCGCTGCGAGCGTGACGCGTTGGGCAAATTTGCTGGTAAAACTGTATCGTATATACCACTCTTTTTTTCAAAACTATATATCCGCATGTGACGGTAAGAGAGAAAGAAAAAATGGGGTGGGTGTGGGGGGTGGGGGGGGGGGGGTGGCGGTGGGACGGCCGGCAAGGAGACCGAGCAAACTGGATCTAGTTTTGTGGACCTTGTCTGGTAACAGAGCCCCCTGTTGACGCAGGTTTGTCAAGGTATTAAGGGCGCTTTGGAGGCGGGGACCGTTTCTCGCACGTTGATTTCTATAGTGTCCGCTAGACGGCGGCATTAGTCCGCACAAAGGTCTAACTGTCATCCGCAGATCTTTCTCAATCTTTTCGTCCAATCGGGAGGCATTTCTGTCGTAAGCCCGGACAAACAGAAGTGACATTTGCCACACAATACAGGACTGCATGTGGCTGTTCCACCCCCCCCCCCCGGCTACGTGTAGCGCTGGGGGCTCCCTGCCACTGTATGAGGCAGTCCACCATGCAGTCCTCAATAGCCCCAGAACCTCGCCACTCCATGTGGACAAGGCACAAACAACCCTCACTGAGCGGCCCGGGATGTGCCTCAATTACAACGTGTATGCTAAAGTGAGGTTACTTGACACTAATTTCGGAAAGTTATTTCGACCGCTTTATTTTCTTTCCGACAGCCAGCATTTTTTCACCTGATCTGGCTTGGCGTCGGAATGCTATAGCTACACTCGGTGAATGCCGATCTGTGCCGTGACAATGGCCAGACCAGTGTGGTCGTGTAGCTTCTCAATACGTATAGGGACTCGAGAAGGGTATCCAAGACAGACAGACCTTCAGCGGGTCCCAGGGTGTGAGGAGCCACGTGCAGGGGGAAGGGGGTGACATGCACGCCACTACACTCACTGGCTATTCAAATTCATCAGTTCATCAGTATATGCATGGCTGATACAAGACGGTATCCTTAACCACTGATATCAATCTCCTAATTGACTGACGTGTTCAAAAAGGTAAAATCAATAAGTCAACCAAAATAAGTAAATTAATTGTTTAAATAATATACGGAAACAAAACGAAAATTAGAAATTGTAATATCTCAGTCGGCTGATCATTACATTGTGTCAATTTGTAAAAGATACTTGCTGCGCGATATAAACAAACAGATCATGTGTAATGAATTATGTGAGGAGATTTGGTTAAGCCTTGAGGCAATATTAGGCTACTTGGGATAAAATGCAGACTTTGCAAACTGATAAAACTCATTGTGACTAATACTTGCGAGCGGCCCGCTGTCACACTGGCCCATACATTACGTAGGAAGTGCAGAGATAGACAAATGGTGATGACAAGATGTGCAATCTTTCAGGGAAACGAGCGCCTCAAGCGGGTAAAGAACAAACTAAACCCCCCCCCCGCCCCATCCCGGCGGGAGGACGTAGGTAGGTCAGAAGATAGCACACTGTGTGCAGGAGAGTCCAGCTGATTAGCCGCCAGAGATGGTATCACAAGCGTACATATGTACATAGGGCTGTGGGGAGAGATAGGGAGAAGAATCTGGATGGAGGGGGGGGGGGCGGGGGGGGGCGGGGGGGGGGGCGGCTGCAATTTGACAAATTGGGGAGGGCCTTACAGCGGTAGAAGAAGCCGGGAGGGCGGGAAGTGGGAGTGTGGAGGGGGGGGGGGTATTAGGGGTATGGGGGACGGGTGATGTCCTGTATCATTACTTTGCTAGAGATGGGCGGGGGAAAGGGAGGTGTGTCCGCTACCCCTAGAGCAGAGAGTGGAGGGGGCTAGGGGGGGGGGGGGTGGGCAGTGCTGTCAGGGCGGCGGGACAGCTGTTGGCCTACACGGTCAGGAAG
Organism: Arenicola marina; assembly: GCA_964019135.1. Lineage (NCBI taxonomy): Eukaryota > Metazoa > Annelida > Polychaeta > Arenicolidae > Arenicola > Arenicola marina. Next base: position 32,047 of record CAXHSH010001024.1, read on the forward strand.
TGGAAGGGCTTTAATTACGTGTTTAGTCAACATGTGTTGGGACTATGATGGGAGTGATAGCATTCCCCCGGCTACGAGGCTGAGGAACGGCCATTGTATCCACCCCCCACCCCCACCCCCCTCCCATGACTCCACCCTAATACTAGGCCTACTCCCTCACTTACCCCCATCAACCCACCAGGACTCACAGCGCGTGGCCACTGACCTCAACGTCCGGCCGAAAAAAATCATCAAAAAATCATCACTTTCGCCATCATCCTAGCCCCCCCCCCACCCCACCCCCACCCCCATCCCGACCCTACATTACCTCAACTCATCTATCAGGATTGGATTTGTCCATAAGGCCAAGTTTATACTCATCCTATTTGCCCTTAACCCACCCACCTCCCGTCCACCCCGCCACCTCCCTCCAGCCCCCACCCCCCACCTCCCGTCCACCCCGCCACCCCCCTTCACCCTCCACCCCCGTGCCGCCACGCCCCCACCGCCTCTCCCCTAGCATTCATTCATTATTGTGATACGGTGGGGTCACCGTAAGTCGACATAGGTGAACCAAACTCCAGAATAACCTCCAAATGTAAATAAAATAAAATAAAAAATAAAGAGTTTTACTAGCTTGGTATCCACTGTTTACCCTTTAGTCGTGTGAAAATGCTATTACGGGTAAACAAAAAAAAACTGTAATAAATTGCCGACACGCATACGTTTCTGTGTGTTTGCATCATCTTGGTGTGTGTGACAATACTGAAGTAGTATGATAATAGTATGATTATAAATCAACAATCAAGAAGCCTCAGGGGGAGAGAGGGGGGGGGGTGGATGTAAAAGTAACTCGACTGGGCGATCATTCTAAAATTGCTCAATTAAATATTTATATACAATAAAGCATACATGTGTGTTTACCTCCTTTAAACAATAAGTACTGCCTCTGGCTCTCCACACCCACATTACTCAGGGTGAGAGCTGTAGATCCGCCTCTGGCCCTCCACACCCACATTACTCAGGGTGAGAGCTGTAGATCCGCCTCTGGCCCTCCACACCCACATTACTCTGGGTGAGAGCTGTAGATCCGCCTCCACACTCACATTACTCAGGGTGAGAGCTGTAGATCCGCCTCTGGCCCTCCACACCCACATTACTCAGGGTGAGAGCTGTAGATCCGCCTCTGGCCCTCCACACCCACATTACTCAGGGTGAGAGCTGTAGATCCGCCTCTGGCCCTCCACACCCACATTACTCAGGGTGAGAGCTGTAGATCCGCCTCTGGCCCTCCACACCCACATTACTCAGGGTGAGAGCTGTAGATCCGCCTCTGGCCCTCCACACCCACATTACCCAGGGTGAGGGCTGTAGATCCGCCTCTGGCCCTCCACACCCACATTGCTCAGGGTGAGAGCTGTAGATCCGCCTCTGGCCCTCCACACCCACATTACTCAGGGTGAGAGCTGCAGATCCGCCTCTGGCCCTCCACACCCAGATTACTCAGGGTGAGAGCTGTAGATCCGCCTCTGGCCCTCCACACCCACATTACTCAGGGTGAGAGCTGTAGATCCGCCTCTGGCCCTCCACACCCACATTACTCACGGTGAGAGCTGTAGATCCGCCTCTGGCCCTCCACACCCACATTACTCAGGGTGAGAGCTGTAGATCCGCCTCTGGCCCTCCACACCCACATTACTCAGGGTGAGAGCTGTAGATCCGCCTCTGGCCCTCCACACCCACATTACTCTGGGTGAGAGCTGTAGATCCGCCTCCACACTCACATTACTCAGGGTGAGAGCTGTAGATCCGCCTCTGGCCCTCCACACCCACATTACTCAGGGTGAGAGCTGTAGATCCGCCTCTGACCCTCCACACCCACATTACTCAGGGTGAGAGCTGTAGATCCGCCTCTGGCCCTCCACACTCACACTACTCAGGGTGAGAGCTGTAGATCCGCCTCTGGCCCTCCACACCCACATTACTCAGGGTGAGAGCTGTAGATCCGCCTCTGGCCCTCCACACCCACATTACTCAGGGTGAGAGCTGTAGATCCGCCTCTGGCCCTCCACACCCACATTACTCAGGGTGAGAGCTGTAGATCCGCCTCTGGCCCTCCACACCCACATTACTCAGGGTGAGAGCTGTAGATCCGCCTCTGGCCCTCCACACCCACATTACTCAGGGTGAGAGCTGTAGATCCGCCTCTGGCCCTCCACACCCACATTACTCAGGGTGAGAGCTGTAGATCCGCCTCTGGCCCTCCACACCCACATTACTCAGGGTGAGAGCTGTAGATCCGCCTCCACACTCACATTACTCAGGGTGAGAGCTGTAGATCCGCCTCTGGCCCTTCACACCCACATTACTCAGGGTGAGAGCTGTAGATCCGCCTCCACACCCACATTACTCAGGGTGAGAGCTGTAGATCCGCCTCTGGCCCTCCACACCCACATTACTCAGGGTGAGAGCTGTAGATCCGCCTCTGGCCCTCCACACCCACATTACTCAGGGTGAGAGCCGTAGATCCGCCTCTGGCCCTTCACACCCACATTACTTAGGGTGAGAGCTGTAGATCCGCCATCGCTGACAATGATGAAGAATTCCATCTCCGCTGTTGGAATATGTTTTTTTATGAATTTTCGGTTCACACATGCTTTTACACCAATCCCTGTGATTATACCTTTCCATAATCGTAAGCCTATAACGCTATAAGTACTATTATAGCCAGAAATTCATCGCTTAAAGCAGGATTTTCATAACTTTTCATAACATTTTGTAATATATTTAGTCGTCGGTGAATCACGTGTTTGTGGGACGAGTAGAATACTCGAGACAGAGCTGGCATAAAATACTCAAATTATTTATACAGATTCGATGAATGTGGAGGCAGTTTACCGCAATATCGAGAGGACGTTCCTGGTGTATTGGTTAGCGCGTGTACTGGACCACAGATCAATAGGTCCTGGGTTCCAATCCCGGGGTGGGCGGGGGGGGGGGGGGCCTTAATCTAGGGCATGTTTCATCCATACCCCTTCATCGTCCTGCCAGGTCTCTTGGCTCAGTTTAAACCCTTGTGTACATAGCAGCGACCTGAAACACCAACATCTCCCTATTAACGAGGCAGCGATTCGAATAAATAACAATTGCTTCAACTCCAAGAAATGCGCCTGTATTGCGAATATATAAAAAAAATTAAGTCCGAACATCATACCGACAAACGAGTACTGCAATCCCACTACGAATGGTGAACATAATAATGAATGATAGTCCACATACACATCTATTATATTCTATACGATGTTTTCACCTTGTCTAAAACATCACGAACGAAGGTTGTCGACCTCTTACTAAGGTTGAGCTTTATTTAGTGAAAGGCGTCTCAAAAAGTTAATTACGCTGGTTGCAAAGGGTTGGTGGTGGTCTATGTATCGGTAGAGTACGGTAAGCTATACGCCCTCGCCACCATAGCATTAGCACTCCACGTGGTTTACGACTTTCACTATAATTAATTTTATCTTTCCATTACCGGTGTCTTTATCACTTGGAAATTATATTTGGGACGATAAAAACATCTCCCGCTATATAAACGCCCCGTACGTCAGTGAAAGGAATCATATGATTTCACAAAAGATTTATAAAGAGGCGGGGCGAGTAAACTGCGACGAGTCGCCAAGGAACCGAATATTACGGTAACTGTGCACAATGGGGACTGTGTCCACAAAAAGCCGGCTCCGCACGCCGCCGGGAGCGGTACACAGAACGCGGCCAGGGCTTTTTTTTTTATACAGTCCCCCAGTGGGCGGGTCACAGGAGAATGCGGCGGTGGGCCGCTATCTTCTCGGAATGTCTGCCTGTGTGTCCCAGTGTCACTCTGTCTGTCTCTCTGCGCGTCTCTCCCCCACCTGACAAATAAATATCACCAAGGTTGGTCATAACTCAAAAACAAGCAGGCGTAATTAGTGCTATAACTCGGTTTTTCGCTCGCTCGCTGTGGGTCTCGAGGCTTTAGACTTACTGTAGCTCGGGGCGACCGGGGGCAGTGTTACCATGGGGATGGCTAAGTGTGGTGTGCCTGCCATGAGGGGTGCGTATCCCCCCGAGCCACGGACTCCACCGGGGGGTGCATGCCAGCCACAAGGGTGCAAGGATCCGATAGCTGTACACCTCAACCCCCCCCCCCCCATCCCTCACCACCCCCCACCACCCACCACCGCCCCACCCCGTCACCGTTATCGGACTCGCATCGCGCTAGCAGGCAACATAGTTTTTGTCACGATAAACATATTTTATCAATGAACGACTTTCTCTCGTGACTATAGACAATATTTGCTGATGGTTTCGGTCGACGTCCCATGAGCGGCCAACGCTATACGGCTGGAGGTCGTACGCCCTGCATGAAGAAAGCGAACCGACCCACGGTATCAACGCACCAGTGTAATCTCTAAAGTGGCGTACATAAGCGAGGGTGTTTTCAAATGTTGACATTTTTGTTACGTTTCACAAAGAGAGACTCTGGATAGTGTTTATAACTATATGAATTATCCTGCATATTCCTGACGTTAATCAGGTTACAACTGGGTGTCACTGGCTTCTCTTGATGCCGTTGGCTGAGCGAATGAAGCGAGCGGTATGCCATCCGGTATCAATCTGCGGCGGATGAGATGTGCAGCGCCACGCTGTGTCAGTACACGGCTCCCAGCACATGCCCCTTGCATTGCAGATTACTATGCATAGCCAGGAAACTTCTGCTACAGCATTACTCACAATATATCGGATAAAGCCAAATGCGGACTTGATGTATATATATATATATATATATATATCCATGTATGCATTGTATATAATCATATTCATTTGCACGTGGTGTTCAATTCCACATTAAAAATTGACGCCATTACCACTTGGTCAACACGTCATTTAGGGATCATGCCCCCCCCCCCAACCCCCGGCCCCTTGAAGCCAAGTGGATATTATTTATGTCTTTCCTTTATTCATTTAAACAAAATGAAAACTAAGGGGAAGGCAACACATTAACGACAGAAGCATCTCTATGGGAACAGCGGGGTCCTATCCATGGAGATGACACATATTGTTATAGTTTATGAGTTTCTTTATCAGGAGAACTAGCCTCAGATTCCTTGTATGCCGTTAACATCTCCTCTTCCAGTATCTCATGACGCTAAAGACTAATAATTCGTACCGCCCGTAGGCTATTTCTTGCCTTTCGCACAGTATTTTTATTTTCGTTTTTGTTCCTCTCATCGGTGGTTATGTTTACATATATTTATTCCCATTGTTTGTTTTATTTCTCCACTTCTGTGTATATTTTTCCGCAACCCGATCTTTTCGCACGCATGCCCGTCAGCTAATATACAACCCATATATATCAGCCTACGAACGCAAGACAAAACATTCACTGCGGGACAAGCATTCACTGCGGCGGGACTCACGCGGCGGGCCCCGTGTTTTATAAGAAAGAAGTCCTTTGTGGCGTGCAGCCAATGGGAGGCGCCGAGCACCTGGGGTCAGAGGTCACACAGGTTATCGAGGGTCGGGTGGCTCGGCGGCCTCACCTCACACCTCGGGCCCAGCAATCAGCCCCCTATCTGGGTCCCTGGTCACCAATCACGGACTCCTCCCTCTCTGTGCAAAGCCGACGGCTATCATAATAACTCATCTCGTCATCTATAAGTACATATGTTAGCATTCAAGGCGCCCACGTAATATAGCACAAAGAAAGCCCCACCCCACCCCCAACCGACCCCACCCGCAACACATCTCCCACCCCAACCCACCCCCACCCTCCACCCTTCAAACCCCACCCCCTTCCCCAGACACCTGTACAAAAAACAAAATCTTACACGCATATCCTGTGTCCGCCGCTGAAGACATACTTGGTGGTGAGCTACCTTATAATAAGGCGCCTATAGTTTGGCAGATGATAACACCAGTATATTAGGCTGATTGGCGCTCCCGGGCCAGCCTCGTGTGATGATGGGGGCCAACATGTGGCCAGGAAAGGAAGGATGTGGGCGCGACAGCGAACACTAGAGGTCAATAACGTGGATACTACGGCGGACAACGCGTGCTCAACGCCCTTGATCACTCCCAACTACCAGCGAAATGCTGTAATTTACTTGACAACTGCTCCCTCCCATCCTTCTCTACATACACCCTCCCTTCCTTCCCTCCCTCCCTCCTTTCTTTCCTATGATAGTACATATTTCCCCGGGAGGTATGTCCGTAAGTGTGTATGGGTGTACCCCAGCAGGCCTGTATGTTGTGTTTAACAACCACTGGGTGTCAGTTTGCCCACGAGCCCCGGCACTCAACAATCTCCCGTCCTCGCCTTGACAATTTGTCCAATCAGGAGCCAATTATCGGAGACAAGATGAAGCGAAGCGATAGCAAATTAGGACATATGTAAATATAATTACAGGCATCGTTACGAAATGAGGCTCTTCCTGCTGTCGATGATGGCCAGTTACCACTGACTGTCGAGGGCGGGCCAGACGGCCAACAGCGCCACAGTGTACGGTAAAGCCAGGTTATATAAGGACCATTTGCGTGACCTAAGACGCTAAATGCCAAAGTGGACGCGCATTACATTTTTTAGTTATCACTCGCCTTGCCTGGTTCCCGAACGACCGATGTATGCTACATTTTATCTCATATATTTGTGTTAACGGTCTCTTAATATATACATTATACGGCGTGAAAATTATGAACATTAGCTGATGATCAACCAAAAATGAAGGACAAATAAGTCAGGGAGATATGTACACGCCAAATAATATTAAACTGCGATTTTCAAAGTTTCTTTGCAAATAAAGTTCTTTCTGTAAATGCTGCTTAGCTGATTTCCATGCGTGGTGAAGCATTTGGCGCCAAGTGAGTAATAGAATAACTTTGTTTGGACACTTCTCCTCAATATACCCATCCCGTAACTAAGCGCTTTCCTCCGCCTTCTCACCAATACACCATCCCATAACTAAGCGCTTTCCTCCGCCTTCTCACCAATACACCCATCCCGTAACTAAGCGCTTTCCTCCGCCTTCTCACCAATACACCCATCCCGTAACTAAGCGCTTTCCTCCGCCTTCTCACCAATACACCCATCCCGTAACTAAGCGCTTTCCTCCACCTTCTCCCCAATACACCCATCCCGTAACTAAGCGCTTTCCTCCACCTTCTCACCAATACATCCATCCCGTAACTAAGCGCTTTCCTCCACCTTCTTACCAATACACCCATCCCGTAACTAAGCGCTTTCCTCCACCTTCTCCCCAATACACCCATCCCGTAACTAAGCGCTTTCCTCCACCTTCTCACCAATACATCCATCCCGTAACTAAGCGCTTTCCTCCACCTTCTTACCAATACACCCATCCCGTAACTAAGCGCTTTCCTCCACCTTCTCCCCAATACACCCATCCCGTAACTAAGCGCTTTCCTCCACCTTCTCCCCAATACACCCATCCCGTAACTAAGCGCTTTCCTCCACCTTCTCACCAATACACCCATCCCGTAACTAAGCGCTTTCCTCCACCTTCTCCCCAATACACCCATCCCGTAACTAAGCGCTTTCCTCCACCTTCTTACCAATACACCCATCCCGTAACTAAGCGCTTTCCTCCACCTTCTCCCCAATACACCCATCCCGTAACTAAGCGCTTTCCTCCACCTTCTCCCCAATACACCCATCCCGTAACTAAGCGCTTTCCTCCACCTTCTCACCAATACACCCATCCCGTAACTAAGCGCTTTCCTCCACCTTCTCCCCAATACACCCATCCCGTAACTAAGCGCTTTCCTCCACCTTCTCACCAATATATCCATCCCGTAACTAAACGCTTTCCTCCACTTTCGCCCCAATACACCCATCCCGTAACTAAGCGCTTTCCCCCACCTTCTCACCAATACACCCATCCCGTAACTAAGCGCTTTCCTCCACCTTCTCCCCAATACACCCATCCCGTATCTAAGCGCTTTCCTCCACCTTCTCACCAATACACCCATCCCGTAACTAAGCGCTTTCCTCCACCTTCTCCCCAATACACCCATCCCGTAACTAAGCGCTTTCCTCCACCTTCTCACCAATACATCCATCCCGTAACTAAGCGCTTTCCTCCACCTTCTCACCAATACACCCATCCCGTAACTAAGCGCTTTCCTCCACCTTCTCCCCAATACACCCATCCCGTAACTAAGCGCTTTCCTCCACCTTCTCCCCAATACACCCATCCCGTAACTAAGCGCTTTCCTCCACCTTCTCACCAATACACCCATCCCGTAACTAAGCGCTTTCCTCCACCTTCTCCCCAATACACCCATCCCGTAACTAAGCGCTTTCCTCCACCTTCTCACCAATATATCCATCCCGTAACTAAACGCTTTCCTCCACTTTCGCCCCAATACACCCATCCCGTAACTAAGCGCTTTCCCCCACCTTCTCACCAATACACCCATCCCGTAACTAAGCGCTTTCCTCCACCTTCTCCCCAATACACCCATCCCGTAACTAAGCGCTTTCCTCCACCTTCTCACCAATACACCCATCCCGTAACTAAGCGCTTTCCTCCACCTTCTCCCCAATACACCCATCCCGTAACTAAGCGCTTTCCTCCACCTTCTCACCAATACATCCATCCCGTAACTAAGCGCTTTCCTCCACCTTCTCACCAATACACCCATCCCGTAACTAAGCGCTTTCCTCCACCTTCTCCCCAATACACCCATCCCGTAACTAAGCGCTTTCCTCCACCTTCTCACCAATACACCCATCCCGTAACTAAGCGCTTTCCTCCACCTTCTCCCCAATACACCCATCCCGTAACTAAGCGCTTTCCTCCACCTTCTCACCAATACATCCATCCCGTAACTAAGCGCTTTCCTCCACCTTCTCACCAATACACCCATCCCGTAACTAAGCGCTTTCCTCCACCTTCTCACCAATACACCCATCCCGTAACTAAGCGCTTTCCTCCACCTTCTCCCCAATACACCCATCCCGTAACTAAGCGCTTTCCTCCACCTTCTCACCAATATATCCATCCCGTAACTAAACGCTTTCCTCCACTTTCGCCCCAATACACCCATCCCGTAACTAAGCGCTTTCCCCCACCTTCTCACCAATACACCCATCCCGTAACTAAGCGCTTTCCTCCACCTTCTCCCCAATACACCCATCCCGTAACTAAGCGCTTTCCTCCACCTTCTCACCAATACACCCATCCCGTAACTAAGCGCTTTCCTCCACCTTCTCACCAATACACCCATCCCGTAACTAAGCGCTTTCCTCCGCTTTCTCACCAATACACCCATCCCGTAACTAAGCGCTTTCCTCCACCTTCTCACCAATATATCAATCCCGTAACTAAGCGCTTTCCTCCGCCTTCTCACCAATACACCCATCCCGTAACTAAGCGCTTTCCTCCACCTTCTCACCAATACACCCATCCCGTAACTAAGCGCTTTCCTCCACCTTCTCCCCAATACACCCATCCCGTAACTAAGCGCTTTCCTCCACCTTCTCACCAATACACCCATCCTTGTAACTAAGCGCTTTCCTCCGCCTTCTCACCAATACACCCATCCCGTAACTAAGCGCTTTCCTCCACCTTCTCACCAATACACCCATCCTGTAACTAAGCGCTTTCCTCCACCTTCTAACCAATACACCCATCCCGTAACTAAGCGCTTTCCTCCACCTTCTCACCAATACACCCATCCCATAACTAAGCGCTTTCCTCCGCCTTCTCACCAATACACCCATCCCGTAACTAAGCGCTTTCCTCCACCTTCTCACCAATACACCCATCCCGTAACTAAGCGCTTTCCTCCACCTTCTCACCAATACACCCATCCCGTAACTAAGCGCTTTCCTCCACCTTCTCACCAATACACCCATCCCGTAACTAAGCGCTTTCCTCCGCCTTCTCACCAATACACCCATCCTTGTAACTAAGCGCTTTCCTCCACCTTCTCACCAATACACCCATCCTGTAACTAAGCGCTTTCCTCCACCTTCTCACCAATACACCCATCCCGTAACTAAGCGCTTTCCTCCGCCTTCTCACCAATACACCCATCCCGTAACTAAGCGCTTTCCTCCACCTTCTCACCAATACACCCATCTCGTAACTAAGCGCTTTCCTCCGCCTTCTCACCAATACACCCATCCCGTAACTAAGCGCTTTCCTCCACCTTCTCACCAATACACCCATCCCGTAACTAAGCGCTTTCCTCCACCTTCTCACCAATACATCAATCCCGTAACTAAGCGCTTTCCTCCGCCTTCTCACCAATACACCCATCCCGTAACTAAACGCTTTCCTCCACCTTCTCACCAATACACCCATCCCGTAACTAAGCGCTTTCCTCCACCTTCTCCCCAATACACCCATCCCGTAACTAAGCGCTTTCCTCCACCTTCTCACCAATACACCCATCCTTGTAACTAAGCACTTTCCTCTGCCTTCTCACCAATACACCCATCCCGTAACTAAGCGCTTTCCTCCACCTTCTCACCAATACACCCATCCTGTAACTAAGCGCTTTCCTCCACCTTCTCACCAATACACCCATCCCGTAACTAAGCGCTTTCCTCCACCTTCTCACCAATACACCCATCCTGTAACTAAGCGCTTTCCTCCACCTTCTCACCAATACACCCATCCCGTAACTAAGCGCTTTCCTCCACCTTCTCACCAATACACCCATCCTGTAACTAAGCGCTTTCCTCCGCCTTCTCACCAATACACCCATCCCGTAACTAAGCGCTTTCCTCCACCTTCTCACCAATACACCCATCCTGTAACTAAGCGCTTTCCTCCACCTTCTCACCAATACACCCATCCCGTAACTAAGCGCTTTCCTCCACCTTCTCACCAATACACCCATCCCATAACTAAGCGCTTTCCTCCGCCTTCTCACCAATACACCCATCCCGTAACTAAGCGCTTTCCTCCACCTTCTCACCAATACACCCATCCTGTAACTAAGCGCTTTCCTCCACCTTCTCACCAATACACCCATCCCGTAACTAAGCGCTTTCCTCCACCTTCTCACCAATACACCCATCCCGTAACTAAGCGCTTTCCTCCGCCTTCTCACCAATACACCCATCCTTGTAACTAAGCGCTTTCCTCCACCTTCTCACCAATACACCCATCCTGTAACTAAGCGCTTTCCTCCACCTTCTCACCAATACACCCATCCCGTAACTAAGCGCTTTCCTCCGCCTTCTCACCAATACACCCATCCCGTAACTAAGCGCTTTCCTCCACCTTCTCACCAATACACCCATCCCGTAACTAAGCGCTTTCCTCCGCCTTCTCACCAATACCCCCATCCCGTAACTAAGCGCTTTCCTCCACCTTCTCACCAATACACCCATCCCGTAACTAAGCGCTTTCCTCCACCTTCTCACCAATACACCCATCCCGTAACTAAGCGCTTTCCTCCGCCTTCTCACCAATACACCCATCCTTGTAACTAAGCGCTTTCCTCCACCTTCTCACCAATACACCCATCCTGTAACTAAGCGCTTTCCTCCACCTTCTCACCAATACACCCATCCCGTAACTAAGCGCTTTCCTCCGCCTTCTCACCAATACACCCATCCCGTAACTAAGCGCTTTCCTCCACCTTCTTACCAATAAACCCATCTCGTAACTAAGCGCTTTCCTCCGCCTTCTCACCAATACACCCATCCCGTAACTAAGCGCTTTCCTCCACCTTCTCACCAATACACCCATCCCGTAACTAAGCGCTTTCCTCCACCTTCTCACCAATACATCAATCCCGTAACTAAGCGCTTTCCTCCGCCTTCTCACCAATACACCCATCCCGTAACTAAGCGCTTTCCTCCACCTTCTCACCAATACACCCATCCCGTAACTAAGCGCTTTCCTCCACCTTCTCCCCAATACACCCATCCCGTAACTAAGCGCTTTCCTCCACCTTCTCACCAATACACCCATCCTTGTAACTAAGCACTTTCCTCTGCCTTCTCACCAATACACCCATCCCGTAACTAAGCGCTTTCCTCCACCTTCTCACCAATACACCCATCCTGTAACTAAGCGCTTTCCTCCACCTTCTCACCAATACACCCATCCCGTAACTAAGCGCTTTCCTCCACCTTCTCAACAATACACCCATCCTGTAACTAAGCGCTTTCCTCCACCTTCTCACCAATACACCCATCCCGTAACTAAGCGCTTTCCTCCACCTTCTCACCAATACATCCATCCCGTAACTAAGCGCTTTCCTCCACCTTCTCACCAATACACCCATCCCGTAACTAAGCGCTTTCCTCCACCTTCTCACCAATACACCCATCCCGTAACTAAGCGCTTTCCTCCACCTTCTCCCCAATACACCCATCCCGTAACTAAGCGCTTTCCTCCACCTTCTCACCAATATATCCATCCCGTAACTAAACGCTTTCCTCCACTTTCGCCCCAATACACCCATCCCGTAACTAAGCGCTTTCCCCCACCTTCTCACCAATACACCCATCCCGTAACTAAGCGCTTTCCTCCACCTTCTCACCAATACACCCATCCCGTAACTAAGCGCTTTCCTCCACCTTCTCACCAATACACCCATCCCGTAACTAAGCGCTTTCCTCCACCTTCTCACCAATACACCCATCCCGTAACTAAGCGCTTTCCTCCGCCTTCTCACCAATACACCCATCCCGTAACTAAGCGCTTTCCTCCACCTTCTCACCAATATATCAATCCCGTAACTAAGCGCTTTCCTCCGCCTTCTCACCAATACACCCATCCCGTAACTAAGCGCTTTCCTCCACCTTCTCACCAATACACCCATCCCGTAACTAAGCGCTTTCCTCCACCTTCTCCCCAATACACCCATCCCGTAACTAAGCGCTTTCCTCCACCTTCTCACCAATACACCCATCCTTGTAACTAAGCGCTTTCCTCCGCCTTCTCACCAATACACCCATCCCGTAACTAAGCGCTTTCCTCCACCTTCTCACCAATACACCCATCCTGTAACTAAGCGCTTTCCTCCACCTTCTAACCAATACACCCATCCCGTAACTAAGCGCTTTCCTCCACCTTCTCACCAATACACCCATCCCATAACTAAGCGCTTTCCTCCGCCTTCTCACCAATACACCCATCCCGTAACTAAGCGCTTTCCTCCACCTTCTCACCAATACACCCATCCCGTAACTAAGCGCTTTCCTCCACCTTCTCACCAATACACCCATCCCGTAACTAAGCGCTTTCCTCCACCTTCTCACCAATACACCCATCCCGTAACTAAGCGCTTTCCTCCGCCTTCTCACCAATACACCCATCCTTGTAACTAAGCGCTTTCCTCCACCTTCTCACCAATACACCCATCCTGTAACTAAGCGCTTTCCTCCACCTTCTCACCAATACACCCATCCCGTAACTAAGCGCTTTCCTCCGCCTTCTCACCAATACACCCATCCCGTAACTAAGCGCTTTCCTCCACCTTCTCACCAATACACCCATCTCGTAACTAAGCGCTTTCCTCCGCCTTCTCACCAATACACCCATCCCGTAACTAAGCGCTTTCCTCCACCTTCTCACCAATACACCCATCCCGTAACTAAGCGCTTTCCTCCACCTTCTCACCAATACATCAATCCCGTAACTAAGCGCTTTCCTCCGCCTTCTCACCAATACACCCATCCCGTAACTAAACGCTTTCCTCCACCTTCTCACCAATACACCCATCCCGTAACTAAGCGCTTTCCTCCACCTTCTCCCCAATACACCCATCCCGTAACTAAGCGCTTTCCTCCACCTTCTCACCAATACACCCATCCTTGTAACTAAGCACTTTCCTCTGCCTTCTCACCAATACACCCATCCCGTAACTAAGCGCTTTCCTCCACCTTCTCACCAATACACCCATCCTGTAACTAAGCGCTTTCCTCCACCTTCTCACCAATACACCCATCCCGTAACTAAGCGCTTTCCTCCACCTTCTCACCAATACACCCATCCTGTAACTAAGCGCTTTCCTCCACCTTCTCACCAATACACCCATCCCGTAACTAAGCGCTTTCCTCCACCTTCTCACCAATACACCCATCCTGTAACTAAGCGCTTTCCTCCGCCTTCTCACCAATACACCCATCCCGTAACTAAGCGCTTTCCTCCACCTTCTCACCAATACACCCATCCTGTAACTAAGCGCTTTCCTCCACCTTCTCACCAATACACCCATCCCGTAACTAAGCGCTTTCCTCCACCTTCTCACCAATACACCCATCCCATAACTAAGCGCTTTCCTCCGCCTTCTCACCAATACACCCATCCCGTAACTAAGCGCTTTCCTCCACCTTCTCACCAATACACCCATCCTGTAACTAAGCGCTTTCCTCCACCTTCTCACCAATACACCCATCCCGTAACTAAGCGCTTTCCTCCACCTTCTCACCAATACACCCATCCCGTAACTAAGCGCTTTCCTCCGCCTTCTCACCAATACATCCATCCTTGTAACTAAGCGCTTTCCTCCACCTTCTCACCAATACACCCATCCTGTAACTAAGCGCTTTCCTCCACCTTCTCACCAATACACCCATCCCGTAACTAAGCGCTTTCCTCCGCCTTCTCACCAATACACCCATCCCGTAACTAAGCGCTTTCCTCCACCTTCTCACCAATACACCCATCCCGTAACTAAGCGCTTTCCTCCGCCTTCTCACCAATACCCCCATCCCGTAACTAAGCGCTTTCCTCCACCTTCTCACCAATACACCCATCCCGTAACTAAGCGCTTTCCTCCACCTTCTCACCAATACACCCATCCCGTAACTAAGCGCTTTCCTCCGCCTTCTCACCAATACACCCATCCTTGTAACTAAGCGCTTTCCTCCACCTTCTCACCAATACACCCATCCTGTAACTAAGCGCTTTCCTCCACCTTCTCACCAATACACCCATCCCGTAACTAAGCGCTTTCCTCCGCCTTCTCACCAATACACCCATCCCGTAACTAAGCGCTTTCCTCCACCTTCTTACCAATAAACCCATCTCGTAACTAAGCGCTTTCCTCCGCCTTCTCACCAATACACCCATCCCGTAACTAAGCGCTTTCCTCCACCTTCTCACCAATACACCCATCCCGTAACTAAGCGCTTTCCTCCACCTTCTCACCAATACATCAATCCCGTAACTAAGCGCTTTCCTCCGCCTTCTCACCAATACACCCATCCCGTAACTAAGCGCTTTCCTCCACCTTCTCACCAATACACCCATCCCGTAACTAAGCGCTTTCCTCCACCTTCTCCCCAATACACCCATCCCGTAACTAAGCGCTTTCCTCCACCTTCTCACCAATACACCCATCCTTGTAACTAAGCACTTTCCTCTGCCTTCTCACCAATACACCCATCCCGTAACTAAGCGCTTTCCTCCACCTTCTCACCAATACACCCATCCTGTAACTAAGCGCTTTCCTCCACCTTCTCACCAATACACCCATCCCGTAACTAAGCGCTTTCCTCCACCTTCTCACCAATACACCCATCCTGTAACTAAGCGCTTTCCTCCACCTTCTCACCAATACACCCATCCCGTAACTAAGCGCTTTCCTCCACCTTCTCACCAATACACCCATCCTGTAACTAAGCGCTTTCCTCCGCCTTCTCACCAATACACCCATCCCGTAACTAAGCGCTTTCCTCCACCTTCTCACCAATACACCCATCCTGTAACTAAGCGCTTTCCTCCACCTTCTCACCAATACACCCATCCCGTAACTAAGCGCTTTCCTCCACCTTCTCACCAATACACCCATCACATAACTAAGCGCTTTCCTCCGCCTTCTCACCAATACACCCATCCCGTAACTAAGCGCTTTCCTCCACCTTCTCACCAATACACCCATCCTGTAACTAAGCGCTTTCCTCCACCTTCTCACCAATACACCCATCCCGTAACTAAGCGCTTTCCTCCACCTTCTCACCAATACACCCATCCCGTAACTAAGCGCTTTCCTCCGCCTTCTCACCAATACACCCATCCTTGTAACTAAGCGCTTTCCTCCACCTTCTCACCAATACACCCATCCTGTAACTAAGCGCTTTCCTCCACCTTCTCACCAATACACCCATCCCGTAACTAAGCGCTTTCCTCCGCCTTCTCACCAATACACCCATCCCGTAACTAAGCGCTTTCCTCCACCTTCTCACCAATACACCCATCCCGTAACTAAGCGCTTTCCTCCGCCTTCTCACCAATACCCCCACCCCGTAACTAAGCGCTTTCCTCCACCTTCTCACCAATACACCCATCCCGTAACTAAGCGCTTTCCTCCACCTTCTCACCAATACACCCATCCCGTAACTAAGCGCTTTCCTCCACCTTCTCACCAATACACCCATCCTTGTAACTAAGCGCTTTCCTCCGCCTTCTCACCAAAACACCCATCCCGTAACTAAGCGCTTTCCTCCACCTTCTCACCAATACACCCATCCTGTAACTAAGCGCTTTCCTCCACCTTCTCACCAATACACCCATCCCGTAACTAAGCGCTTTCCTCCACCTTCTCACCAATACACCAATCCCGTAACTAAGCGCTTTCCTCCGCCTTCTCACCAATACACCCATCCTTGTAACTAAGCGCTTTCCTCCGCCTTCTCACCAATACACCCATCCCGTAACTAAGCGCTTCCCCCCACCTTCTCACCAATACATCCATCCCGTAACTAAGCGCATTCCTCCACTTTCGCCCCAATACACCCATCCCGTAACTAAACGCTTTCCTCCACCTTCTCCCCAATACACCTATCCCGTAACTAAGCGCTTTCCTCCGCCTTCTCACCAATACACCAATCCCGTAACTAAGCGCTTTCCTCCACCTTCTCCCCAATACACCCATCCTTGTAACTAAGCGCTTTCCTCCGCCTTCTCACCAATACACCCATCCCGTAACTAAGCACTTTCCTCCGCCTTCTCACCAATCACCAATCCCGTAACTAAGCGCTTTCCTCCACCTTCTCACCAATACACCAATCCCGTAACTAAGCGCTTTCCTCCGCCTTCTCACCAATACACCAATCCCGTAACTAAGCGCTTTCCTCCACCTTCTCACCAATACACCCATCCCGTAACTAAGCGCTTTCCCCCACCTTCTCACCAATATACCCATCCCGTAACTAAGCGCTTTCCCCCACCTTCTCACCAATACACCAATCCCGTAACTAAGCGCTTTCCTCCACCTTCTCACCAATACATCCATCCCGTAACTAAGCGCTTTCCCCCACCTTCTCACCAATACACCCATCCCGTAACTAAGCGCTTTCCCCCACCTTCTCACCAATACACCAATCCCGTAACTAAGCGCTTTCCTCCACCTTCTCACCAATACATCCATCCCGTAACTAAGCGCTTTCCTCCGCCTTCTCACCAATACACCCATCCCGTAACTAAGCGCTTTCCCCCACCTTCTCACCAATACACCAATCCCGTAACTAAGCGCTTTCCTCCGCCTTCTCACCAATACACCCATCCCGTAACTAAGCGCTTTCCCCCACCTTCTCACCAATACACCCATCCCGTAACTAAGCGCTTTCCTCCACCTTCTCACCAATACACCAATCCCGTAACTAAGCGCTTTCCTCCACCTTCTCACCAATACATCCATCCCGTAACTAAGCGCTTTCCTCCACCTTCTCCCCAATACACCCATCCCGTAGCTAAGCGCTTTCCTCCACCTTCTCACCAATACACCCATCCCGTAACTAAGCGCTTTCCTCCACCTTCTCACCAATACATCCATCCCGTAACTAAGCGCTTTCCCCCACCTTCTCACCAATACACCCATCCCGTAACTAAGCGCTTTCCCCCACCTTCTCACCAATCCACCAATCCCGTAACTAAGCGCTTTCCTCCGCCTTCTCACCAATACATCCATCCCGTAACTAAGCGCTTTCCTCCGCCTTCTCACCAATACACCCATCCCGTAACTAAGCGCTTTCCCCCACCTTCTCACCAATACACCAATCCCGTAACTAAGCGCTTTCCTCCACCTACTCACCAATACACCAATCCCGTAACTAAGCGCTTTCCTCCACCTTCTCACCAATACATCCATCCCGTAACTAAGCGCTTTCCTCCACCTTCTCCCCAATACACCCATCCCGTAACTAAGCGCTTTCCTCCACCTTCTCACCAATACACCAATCCCGTAACTAAGCGCTTTCCTCCACCTTCTCACCAATACACCAATCCCGTAACTAAGCGCTTTCCTCCACCTTCTCACCAATATACCCATCCCGTAACTAAGCGCTTTCCTCCACCTTCTCACCAATACACCAATCCCGTAACTAAGCGCTTTCCTCCACCTTCTCACCAATACACCAATCCCGTAACTAAGCGCTTTCCTCCACCTTCTCACCAATATACCCATCCCGTAACTAAGCGCTTTCCTCCACCTTCTCACCAATACACCCATCCCGTAACTAAGCGCTTTCCTCCGCCTTCTCACCAATACACCAATCCCGTAACTAAGCGCTTTCCTCCACCTTCTCACCAATACATCCATCCCGTAACTAAGCGCTTTCCCCCACCTTCTCCCCAATACACCAATCCCGTAACTAAGCGCTTTCCTCCACCTTCTCACCAATACACCAATCCCGTAACTAAGCGCTTTCCTCCACCTTCTCCCCAATACACCCATCCCGTAACTAAGCGCTTTCCTCCACCTTCTCACCAATACACCAATCCCGTAACTAAGCGCTTTCCTCCACCTTCTCACCAATACACCCATCCCGTAACTAAGCGCTTTCCTCCGCCTTCTCACCAATACACCCATCCCGTAACTAAGCGCTTTCCTCCGCCTTCTCACCAATACACCCATCCCGTAACTAAGCGCTTTCCTCCACCTTCTCACCAATACACCCATCCCGTAACTAAGCGCTTTCCTCCACCTTCTCACCAATACACCCATCCCGTAACTAAGCGCTTTCCTCCACCTTCTCACCAATACATCCATCCCGTAACTAAGCGCTTTCCTCCACCTTCTCACCAATACATCCATCCCGTAACTAAGCGCTTTCCCCCACCTTCTCCCCAATACACCAATCCCGTAACTAAGCGCTTTCCTCCACCTTCTCACCAATACACCAATCCCGTAACTAAGCGCTTTCCTCCACCTTCTCCCCATTACACCCATCCCGTAACTAAGCGCTTTCCTCCACCTTCTCACCAATACACCAATCCCGTAACTAAGCGCTTTCCTCCACCTTCTCCCCAATACACCCATCCCGTAACTAAGCGCTTTCCTCCGCCTTCTCACCAATACACCCATCCCGTAACTAAGCGCTTTCCTCCGCCTTCTCACCAATACACCCATCCCGTAACTAAGCGCTTTCCTCCACCTTCTCACCAATACACCCATCCCGTAACTAAGCGCTTTCCTCCGCCTTCTCACCAATACATCCATCCCGTAACTAAGCGCTTTCCTCCACCTTCTCACCAATACATCCATCCCGTAACTAAGCGCTTTCCTCCACCTTCTCACCAATACATCCATCCCGTAACTAAGCGCTTTCCTCCACCTTCTCCCCAATACACCCATCCCGTAACTAAGCGCTTTCCTCCGCCTTCTCACCAATACACCAATCCCGTAACTAAGCGCTTTCCTCCGCCTTCTCACCAATACACCCATCCCGTAAATAAGCGCTTTCCTCCACCTTCTCACCAATACATCCATCCCGTAACTAAGCGCTTTCCTCCACCTTCTCCCCAATACACCCATCCCGTAACTAAGCGCTTTCCTCCACCTTCTCACCAATACACCAATCCCGTAACTAAGCGCTTTCCTCCACCTTCTCCCCAATACACCCATCCCGTAACTAAGCGCTTTCCTCCACCTTCTCACCAATACACCAATCCCGTAACTAAGCGCTTTCCTCCACCTTCTCACCAATACATCCATCCCGTAACTAAGCGCTTTCCTCCACCTTCTCACCAATACATCCATCCCGTAACTAAACGCTTTCCTCCACCTTCTCCCCAATACACCCATCCCGTAACTAAGCGCTTTCCTCCGCCTTCCCACCAATACACCAATCCCGTAACTAAGCGCTTTCCTCCGCCTTCTCACCAATACACCCATCCCGTAACTAAGCGCTTTCCTCCACCTTCTCACCAATACACCAATCCCGTAACTAAGCGCTTTCCTCCGCCTTCTCACCAATACACCAATCCCGTAACTAAGCGCTTTCCCCCACCTTCTCACCAATACACCCATCCTTGTAACTAAGCGCCTTCCTCCACCTTCTCACGAATACACCCATCCTTGTAACTAAGCGCTTTCCTCCACCTTCTCCCCAATACACCATCCCGCAACTAAGCGCTTTCCTCCACCATGTCACCAATACACCCATCCCGTAACTAAGCGCTTTCCTCCACCGTGTCACCAATACACCCATCCCGTAACTAAGCGCTTTCCCCCACCTTCTCCCCAATACACCCATCCTTGTAACTAAGCGCTTTCCTCCACCTTCTCCCCAATACACCATCCCGTAACTAAGCGCTTTCCTCCACCTTCTCGCCAATACACCCATCCCGTAACTAAGCGCTTTCCTCCACCATGTCACCAATACACCCATCCCGTAACTAAGCGCTTTCCCCCACCTTCTCACCAATACACCCATCCCGTCACTAAGCGCTTTCCCCCACCTTCTGACCAACACATCCATCCCGTAACTAAGCGCTTTCCCCCACCTTCTCACCAATACACCAATCCCGTAACTAAGCGCTTTCCCCCACCTTTTCACGAATACACCCATCCCGTAACTAAGCGCCTTCCTCCACCTTCTCACCAATACACCCATCCCGTAACTAAGCGCCTTCCTCCACCTTCTCACCAATACATCCATCCCGTAACTAAGCGCTTTCCTCCGCCTTCTCACCAATAAACCCATCCCGTAACTAAGCGCTTTCCCCCACCTTCTCCCCAATACACCCATCCCATAACTAAGCGCTTTCCTCCGCCTTCTCACCGATACACCCATTCCGTAACTAAGCGCTTTCCTTCGCCTTCTCACCAATACACCCATCCCGTAACTAAGCGTTTTCCTCCGCCTTCTCACCAATACATCAATCCCGTAACTAAGCGCTTTCCTCCACCTTCTCACCAATACACCCATCCCGTAACTAAGCGCTTTCCTCCACCTTCTCACCAATACACCAATCCCGTAACTAAGCGCTTTCCTCCACCTTCTCCCCAATACACCCATCCCGTAACTAAGCGCTTTCCTCCACCTTCTCACCAATACACCAATCCCGTAACCAGGCGCTTTCCTCCACCTTCTCACCAATACATCCATCCCGTAACTAAGCGCTTTCCTCCACCTTCTCACCAATACATCCATCCCGTAACTAAGCGCTTTCCTCCACCTTCTCCCCAATACACCCATCCCGTAACTAAGCGCTTTCCTCCGCCTTCTCACCAATACACCAATCCCGTAACTAAGCGCTTTCCTCCGCCTTCTCACCAATACACCCATCCCGTAACTAAGCGCTTTCCTCCACCTTCTCACCAATACACCAATCCCGTAACTAAGCGCTTTCCTCCGCCTTCTCACCAATACACCAATCCCGTAACTAAGCGCTTTCCCCCACCTTCTCACCAATACACCCATCCTTGTAACTAAGCGCCTTCCTCCACCTTCTCACCAATACACCCATCCTTGTAACTAAGCGCTTTCCTCCACCTTCTCCCCAATACACCATCCCGCAACTAAGCGCTTTCCTCCACCATGTCACCAATACACCCATCCCGTAACTAAGCGCTTTCCTCCACCATGTCACCAATACACCCATTCCGTAACTAAGCGCTTTCCCCCACCTTCTCCCCAATACACCCATCCTTGTAACTAAGCGCTTTCCTCCACCTTCTCCCCAATACACCATCCCGTAACTAAGCGCTTTCCTCCACCTTCTCACCAATACACCCATCCCGTAACTAAGCGTTTTCCTCCACCATGTCACCAATACACCCATCCCGTAACTAAGCGCTTTCCCCCACCTTCTCACCAATACACCCATCCCGTCACTAAGCGCTTTCCCCCACCTTCTGACCAACACATCCATCCCGTAACTAAGCGCTTTCCCCCACCTTCTCACCAATACACCAATCCCGTAACTAAGCGCTTTCCCCCACCTTCTCACGAATACACCCATCCCGTAACTAAGCGCCTTCCTCCACCTTCTCACCAATACACCCATCCCGTAACTAAGCGCCTTCCTCTACCTTCTCACCAATACATCCATCCCATAACTAAGCGCTTTCCTCCGCCTTCTCACCAATAAACCCATCCCGTAACTAAGCGCTTTCCCCCACCTTCTCCCCAATACACCCATCCCATAACTAAGCGTATTCCTCCGCCTTCTCACCGATACACCCATCCCGTAACTAAGCGCTTTCCTCCGCCTTCTCACCAATACACCCATCCCGTAACTAAGCGTTTTCCTCCGCCTTCTCACCAATACACCCATCCCGTAACTAAGCGCTTTCCTCCACCTTCTCACCAATACACCCATCCCGTAACTAAGCGCTTTACTCCGCCTTCTCACCAATACACCCATCCCGTAACTAAGCGCTTTCCTCCACCTTCTCACCAATATACCCATCCCGTAACTAAGCGCTTTCCTCCACCTTCTCACCAATACACCCATCCCGTAACTAAGCGCTTTCCTCCGCCTTCTCACCAATACACCAATCCCGTAACTAAGCGCTTTCCTCCACCTTCTCACCAATACATCCATGCCGTAACTAAGCGCTTTCCCCCACCTTCTCCCCAATACACCAATCCCGTAACTAAGCGCTTTCCTCCACCTTCTCACCAATACACCAATCCCGTAACTAAGCGCTTTCCTCCACCTTCTCCCCACTACACCCATCCCGTAACTAAGCGCTTTCCTCCACCTTCTCACCAATACACCAATCCCGTAACTAAGCGCTTTCCTCCACCTTCTCCCCAATACACCCATCCCGTAACTAAGCGCTTTCCTCCGCCTTCTCACCAATACACCCATCCCGTAACTAAGCGCTTTCCTCCGCCTTCTCACCAATACACCCATCCCGTAACTAAGCGCTTTCCTCCACCTTCTCACCAATACACCCATCCCGTAACTAAGCGCTTTCCTCCACCTTCTCACCAATACACCCATCCCGTAACTAAGCGCTTTCCTCCACCTTCTCACCAATACATCCATCCCGTAACTAAGCGCTTTCCTCCACCTTCTCACCAATACATCCATCCCGTAACTAAGCGCTTTCCCCCACCTTCTCCCCAATACACCAATCCCGTAACTAAGCGCTTTCCCCCACCTTCTCACCAATACACCCATCCCGTAACTAAGCGCTTTCCTCCACCTTCTCACCAATACACCAATCCCGTAACTAAGCGCTTTCCTCCACCTTCTCCCCAATACACCCATCCCGTAACTAAGCGCTTTCCTCCGCCTTCTCACCAATACACCCATCCCGTAACTAAGCGCTTTCCTCCGCCTTCTCACCAATACACCCATCCCGTAACTAAGCGCTTTCCTCCACCTTCTCACCAATACACCCATCCCGTAACTAAGCGCTTTCCTCCGCCTTCTCACCAATACATCCATCCCGTAACTAAGCGCTTTCCTCCACCTTCTCACCAATACATCCATCCCGTAACTAAGCGCTTTCCTCCACCTTCTCACCAATACATCCATCCCGTAACTAAGCGCTTTCCTCCACCTTCTCCCCAATACACCCATCCCGTAACTAAGCGCTTTCCTCCGCCTTCTCACCAATACACCAATCCCGTAACTAAGCGCTTTCCTCCGCCTTCTCGCCAATACACCCATCCCGTAAATAAGCGCTTTCCTCCACCTTCTCACCAATACATCCATCCCGTAACTAAGCGCTTTCCTCCACCTTCTCCCCAATACACCCATCCCGTAACTAAGCGCTTTCCTCCACCTTCTCACCAATACACCAATCCCGTAACTAAGCGCTTTCCTCCACCTTCTCCCCAATACACCCATCCCGTAACTAAGCGCTTTCCTCCACCTTCTCACCAATACACCAATCCCGTAACTAAGCGCTTTCCTCCACCTTCTCACCAATACATCCATCCCGTAACTAAGCGCTTTCCTCCACCTTCTCACCAATACATCCATCCCGTAACTAAGCGCTTTCCTCCACCTTCTCCCCAATACACCCATCCCGTAACTAAGCGCTTTCCTCCGCCTTCTCACCAATACACCAATCCCGTAACTAAGCGCTTTCCTCCGCCTTCTCACCAATACACCCATCCCGTAACTAAGCGCTTTCCTCCACCTTCTCACCAATACACCAATCCCGTAACTAAGCGCTTTCCTCCGCCTTCTCACCAATACACCAATCCCGTAACTAAGCGCTTTCCCCCACCTTCTCACCAATACACCCATCCTTGTAACTAAGCGCCTTCCTCCACCTTCTCACGAATACACCCATCCTTGTAACTAAGCGCTTTCCTCCACCTTCTCCCCAATACACCATCCCGCAACTAAGCGCTTTCCTCCACCATGTCACCAATACACCCATCCCGTAACTAAGCGCTTTCCTCCACCATGTCACCAATACACCCATCCCGTAACTAAGCGCTTTCCCCCACCTTCTCCCCAATACACCCATCCTTGTAACTAAGCGCTTTCCTCCACTTTCTCCCCAATACACCATCCCGTAACTAAGCGCTTTCCTCCACCTTCTCACCAATACACCCATCCCGTAACTAAGCGCTTTCCTCCACCATGTCACCAATACACCCATCCCGTAACTAAGCGCTTTCCCCCACCTTCTCACCAATAGACCCATCCCGTCACTAAGCGCTTTCCCCCACCTTCTGACCAACACATCCATCCCGTAACTAAGCGCTTTCCCCCACCTTCTCACCAATACACCAATCCCGTAACTAAGCGCTTTCCCCCACCTTCTCACGAATACACCCATCCCGTAACTAAGCGCCTTCCTCCACCTTCTCACCAATACACCCATCCCGTAACTAAGCGCCTTCCTCCACCTTCTCACCAATACATCCATCCCGTAACTAAGCGCTTTCCTCCGCCTTCTCACCAATAAACCCATCCCGTAACTAAGCGCTTTCCCCCACCTTCTCCCCAATACACCCATCCCATAACTAAGCGCTTTCCTCCGCCTTCTCACCGATACACCCATCCCGTAACTAAGCGCTTTCCTTCGCCTTCCCACCAATACACCCATCCCGTAACTAAGCGTTTTCCTCCGCCTTCTCACCAATACATCAATCCCGTAACTAAGCGCTTTCCTCCACCTTCTCACCAATACACCCATCCCGTAACTAAGCGCTTTCCTCCACCTTCTCACCAATACACCAATCCCGTAACTAAGCGCTTTCCTCCACCTTCTCCCCAATACACCCATCCCGTAACTAAGCGCTTTCCTCCACCTTCTCACCAATACACCAATCCCGTAACCAGGCGCTTTCCTCCACCTTCTCACCAATACATCCATCCCGTAACTAAGCGCTTTCCTCCACCTTCTCACCAATACATCCATCCCGTAACTACGCGCTTTCCTCCACCTTCTCCCCAATACACCCATCCCGTAACTAAGCGCTTTCCTCCGCCTTCTCACCAATACACCATTCCCGTAACTAAGCGCTTTCCTCCGCCTTCTCACCAATACACCCATCCCGTAACTAAGCGCTTTCCTCCACCTTCTCACCAATACACCAATCCCGTAACTAAGCGCTTTCCTCCGCCTTCTCACCAAGACACCAATCCCGTAACTAAGCGCTTTCCCCCACCTTCTCACCAATACACCCATCCTTGTAACTAAGCGCCTTCCTCCACCTTCTCACCAATACACCCATCCTTGTAACTAAGCGCTTTCCTCCACCTTCTCCCCAATACACCATCCCGCAACTAAGCGCTTTCCTCCACCATGTCACCAATACACCCATCCCGTAACTAAGCGCTTTCCTCCACCATGTCACCAATACACCCATCCCGTAACTAAGCGCTTTCCCCCACCTTCTCCCCAATACACCCATCCTTGTAACTAAGCGCTTTCCTCCACCTTCTCCCCAATACACCATCCCGTAACTAAGCGCTTTCCTCCACCTTCTCACCAATACACCCATCCCGTAACTAAGCGTTTTCCTCCACCATGTCACCAATACACCCATCCCGTAACTAAGCGCTTTCCCCCACCTTCTCACCAATACACCCATCCCGTCACTAAGCGCTTTCCCCCACCTTCTGACCAACACATCCATCCCGTAACTAAGCGCTTTCCCCCACCTTCTCACCAATACACCAATCCCGTAACTAAGCGCTTTCCCCCACCTTCTCACGAATACACCCATCCCGTAACTAAGCGCCTTCCTCCACCTTCTCACCAATACACCCATCCCGTAACTAAGCGCCTTCCTCCACCTTCTCACCAATACATCCATCCCGTAACTAAGCGCTTTCCTCCGCCTTCTCACCAATAAACCCATCCCGTAACTAAGCGCTTTCCCCCACCTTCTCCCCAATACACCCATCCCATAACTAAGCGTATTCCTCCGCCTTCTCACCGATACACCCATCCCGTAACTAAGCGCTTTCCTCCGCCTTCTCACCAATACACCCATCCCGTAACTAAGCGTTTTCCTCCGCCTTCTCACGAATACACCCATCCCGTAACTAAGCGCCTTCCTCCACCTTCTCACCAATACATCCATCCCGTAACTAAGCGCTTTCCTCCACCTTCTCACCAATACATCCATCCCGTAACTAAGCGCTTTCCTCCACCTTCTCCCCAATACACCCATCCCGTAACTAAGCGCTTTCCTCCGCCTTCTCACCAATACACCAATCCCGTAACTAAGCGCTTTCCTCCGCCTTCTCACCAATACACCCATCCCGTAACTAAGCGCTTTCCTCCACCTTCTCACCAATACACCAATCCCGTAACTAAGCGCTTTCCTCCGCCTTCTCACCAATACACCAATCCCGTAACTAAGCGCTTTCCCCCACCTTCTCACCAATACACCCATCCTTGTAACTAAGCGCCTTCCTCCACCTTCTCACCAATACACCCATCCTTGTAACTAAGCGCTTTCCTCCACCTTCTCCCCAATACACCATCCCGCAACTAAGCGCTTTCCTCCACCATGTCACCAATACACCCATCCCGTAACTAAGCGCTTTCCTCCACCATGTCACCAATACACCCATTCCGTAACTAAGCGCTTTCCCCCACCTTCTCCCCAATACACCCATCCTTGTAACTAAGCGCTTTCCTCCACCTTCTCCCCAATACACCATCCCGTAACTAAGCGCTTTCCTCCACCTTCTCACCAATACACCCATCCCGTAACTAAGCGTTTTCCTCCACCATGTCACCAATACACCCATCCCGTAACTAAGCGCTTTCCCCCACCTTCTCACCAATACACCCATCCCGTCACTAAGCGCTTTCCCCCACCTTCTGACCAACACATCCATCCCGTAACTAAGCGCTTTCCCCCACCTTCTCACCAATACACCAATCCCGTAACTAAGCGCTTTCCCCCACCTTCTCACGAATACACCCATCCCGTAACTAAGCGCCTTCCTCCACCTTCTCACCAATACACCCATCCCGTAACTAAGCGCCTTCCTCTACCTTCTCACCAATACATCCATCCCATAACTAAGCGCTTTCCTCCGCCTTCTCACCAATAAACCCATCCCGTAACTAAGCGCTTTCCCCCACCTTCTCCCCAATACACCCATCCCATAACTAAGCGTATTCCTCCGCCTTCTCACCGATACACCCATCCCGTAACTAAGCGCTTTCCTCCGCCTTCTCACCAATACACCCATCCCGTAACTAAGCGTTTTCCTCCGCCTTCTCACCAATACACCCATCCCGTAACTAAGCGCTTTCCTCCACCTTCTCACCAATACACCCATCCCGTAACTAAGCGCTTTACTCCGCCTTCTCACCAATACACCCATCCCGTAACTAAGCGCTTTCCTCCACCTTCTCACCAATATACCCATCCCGTAACTAAGCGCTTTCCTCCACCTTCTCACCAATACACCCATCCCGTAACTAAGCGCTTTCCTCCGCCTTCTCACCAATACACCAATCCCGTAACTAAGCGCTTTCCTCCACCTTCTCACCAATACATCCATGCCGTAACTAAGCGCTTTCCCCCACCTTCTCCCCAATACACCAATCCCGTAACTAAGCGCTTTCCTCCACCTTCTCACCAATACACCAATCCCGTAACTAAGCGCTTTCCTCCACCTTCTCCCCACTACACCCATCCCGTAACTAAGCGCTTTCCTCCACCTTCTCACCAATACACCAATCCCGTAACTAAGCGCTTTCCTCCACCTTCTCCCCAATACACCCATCCCGTAACTAAGCGCTTTCCTCCGCCTTCTCACCAATACACCCATCCCGTAACTAAGCGCTTTCCTCCGCCTTCTCACCAATACACCCATCCCGTAACTAAGCGCTTTCCTCCACCTTCTCACCAATACACCCATCCCGTAACTAAGCGCTTTCCTCCACCTTCTCACCAATACACCCATCCCGTAACTAAGCGCTTTCCTCCACCTTCTCACCAATACATCCATCCCGTAACTAAGCGCTTTCCTCCACCTTCTCACCAATACATCCATCCCGTAACTAAGCGCTTTCCCCCACCTTCTCCCCAATACACCAATCCCGTAACTAAGCGCTTTCCCCCACCTTCTCACCAATACACCCATCCCGTAACTAAGCGCTTTCCTCCACCTTCTCACCAATACACCAATCCCGTAACTAAGCGCTTTCCTCCACCTTCTCCCCAATACACCCATCCCGTAACTAAGCGCTTTCCTCCGCCTTCTCACCAATACACCCATCCCGTAACTAAGCGCTTTCCTCCGCCTTCTCACCAATACACCCATCCCGTAACTAAGCGCTTTCCTCCACCTTCTCACCAATACACCCATCCCGTAACTAAGCGCTTTCCTCCGCCTTCTCACCAATACATCCATCCCGTAACTAAGCGCTTTCCTCCACCTTCTCACCAATACATCCATCCCGTAACTAAGCGCTTTCCTCCACCTTCTCACCAATACATCCATCCCGTAACTAAGCGCTTTCCTCCACCTTCTCCCCAATACACCCATCCCGTAACTAAGCGCTTTCCTCCGCCTTCTCACCAATACACCCATCCCGTAACTAAGCGTTTTCCTCCGCCTTCTCACGAATACACCCATCCCGTAACTAAGCGCCTTCCTCCACCTTCTCACCAATACATCCATCCCGTAACTAAGCGCTTTCCTCCACCTTCTCACCAATACATCCATCCCGTAACTAAGCGCTTTCCTCCACCTTCTCCCCAATACACCCATCCCGTAACTAAGCGCTTTCCTCCGCCTTCTCACCAATACACCAATCCCGTAACTAAGCGCTTTCCTCCGCCTTCTCACCAATACACCCATCCCGTAACTAAGCGCTTTCCTCCACCTTCTCACCAATACACCAATCCCGTAACTAAGCGCTTTCCTCCGCCTTCTCACCAATACACCAATCCCGTAACTAAGCGCTTTCCCCCACCTTCTCACCAATACACCCATCCTTGTAACTAAGCGCCTTCCTCCACCTTCTCACCAATACACCCATCCTTGTAACTAAGCGCTTTCCTCCACCTTCTCCCCAATACACCATCCCGCAACTAAGCGCTTTCCTCCACCATGTCACCAATACACCCATCCCGTAACTAAGCGCTTTCCTCCACCATGTCACCAATACACCCATTCCGTAACTAAGCGCTTTCCCCCACCTTCTCCCCAATACACCCATCCTTGTAACTAAGCGCTTTCCTCCACCTTCTCCCCAATACACCATCCCGTAACTAAGCGCTTTCCTCCACCTTCTCACCAATACACCCATCCCGTAACTAAGCGTTTTCCTCCACCATGTCACCAATACACCCATCCCGTAACTAAGCGCTTTCCCCCACCTTCTCACCAATACACCCATCCCGTCACTAAGCGCTTTCCCCCACCTTCTGACCAACACATCCATCCCGTAACTAAGCGCTTTCCCCCACCTTCTCACCAATACACCAATCCCGTAACTAAGCGCTTTCCCCCACCTTCTCACGAATACACCCATCCCGTAACTAAGCGCCTTCCTCCACCTTCTCACCAATACACCCATCCCGTAACTAAGCGCCTTCCTCTACCTTCTCACCAATACATCCATCCCATAACTAAGCGCTTTCCTCCGCCTTCTCACCAATAAACCCATCCCGTAACTAAGCGCTTTCCCCCACCTTCTCCCCAATACACCCATCCCATAACTAAGCGTATTCCTCCGCCTTCTCACCGATACACCCATCCCGTAACTAAGCGCTTTCCTCCGCCTTCTCACCAATACACCCATCCCGTAACTAAGCGTTTTCCTCCGCCTTCTCACCAATACACCCATCCCGTAACTAAGCGCTTTCCTCCACCTTCTCACCAATACACCCATCCCGTAACTAAGCGCTTTACTCCGCCTTCTCACCAATACACCCATCCCGTAACTAAGCGCTTTCCTCCACCTTCTCACCAATATACCCATCCCGTAACTAAGCGCTTTCCTCCACCTTCTCACCAATACACCCATCCCGTAACTAAGCGCTTTCCTCCGCCTTCTCACCAATACACCAATCCCGTAACTAAGCGCTTTCCTCCACCTTCTCACCAATACATCCATGCCGTAACTAAGCGCTTTCCCCCACCTTCTCCCCAATACACCAATCCCGTAACTAAGCGCTTTCCTCCACCTTCTCACCAATACACCAATCCCGTAACTAAGCGCTTTCCTCCACCTTCTCCCCACTACACCCATCCCGTAACTAAGCGCTTTCCTCCACCTTCTCACCAATACACCAATCCCGTAACTAAGCGCTTTCCTCCACCTTCTCCCCAATACACCCATCCCGTAACTAAGCGCTTTCCTCCGCCTTCTCACCAATACACCCATCCCGTAACTAAGCGCTTTCCTCCGCCTTCTCACCAATACACCCATCCCGTAACTAAGCGCTTTCCTCCACCTTCTCACCAATACACCCATCCCGTAACTAAGCGCTTTCCTCCACCTTCTCACCAATACACCCATCCCGTAACTAAGCGCTTTCCTCCACCTTCTCACCAATACATCCATCCCGTAACTAAGCGCTTTCCTCCACCTTCTCACCAATACATCCATCCCGTAACTAAGCGCTTTCCCCCACCTTCTCCCCAATACACCAATCCCGTAACTAAGCGCTTTCCCCCACCTTCTCACCAATACACCCATCCCGTAACTAAGCGCTTTCCTCCACCTTCTCACCAATACACCAATCCCGTAACTAAGCGCTTTCCTCCACCTTCTCCCCAATACACCCATCCCGTAACTAAGCGCTTTCCTCCGCCTTCTCACCAATACACCCATCCCGTAACTAAGCGCTTTCCTCCGCCTTCTCACCAATACACCCATCCCGTAACTAAGCGCTTTCCTCCACCTTCTCACCAATACACCCATCCCGTAACTAAGCGCTTTCCTCCGCCTTCTCACCAATACATCCATCCCGTAACTAAGCGCTTTCCTCCACCTTCTCACCAATACATCCATCCCGTAACTAAGCGCTTTCCTCCACCTTCTCACCAATACATCCATCCCGTAACTAAGCGCTTTCCTCCACCTTCTCCCCAATACACCCATCCCGTAACTAAGCGCTTTCCTCCGCCTTCTCACCAATACACCAATCCCGTAACTAAGCGCTTTCCTCCGCCTTCTCACCAATACACCCATCCCGTAAATAAGCGCTTTCCTCCACCTTCTCACCAATACATCCATCCCGTAACTAAGCGCTTTCCTCCACCTTCTCCCCAATACACCCATCCCGTAACTAAGCGCTTTCCTCCACCTTCTCACCAATACACCAATCCCGTAACTAAGCGCTTTCCTCCACCTTCTCCCCAATACACCCATCCCGTAACTAAGCGCTTTCCTCCACCTTCTCACCAATACACCAATCCCGTAACTAAGCGCTTTCCTCCACCTTCTCACCAATACATCCATCCCGTAACTAAGCGCTTTCCTCCACCTTCTCACCAATACATCCATCCCGTAACTAAGCGCTTTCCTCCACCTTCTCCCCAATACACCCATCCCGTAACTAAGCGCTTTCCTCCGCCTTCTCACCAATACACCAATCCCGTAACTAAGCGCTTTCCTCCGCCTTCTCACCAATACACCCATCCCGTAACTAAGCGCTTTCCTCCACCTTCTCACCAATACACCAATCCCGTAACTAAGCGCTTTCCTCCGCCTTCTCACCAATACACCAATCCCGTAACTAAGCGCTTTCCCCCACCTTCTCACCAATACACCCATCCTTGTAACTAAGCGCCTTCCTCCACCTTCTCACGAATACACCCATCCTTGTAACTAAGCGCTTTCCTCCACCTTCTCCCCAATACACCATCCCGCAACTAAGCGCTTTCCTCCACCATGTCACCAATACACCCATCCCGTAACTAAGCGCTTTCCTCCACCATGTCACCAATACACCCATCCCGTAACTAAGCGCTTTCCCCCACCTTCTCCCCAATACACCCATCCTTGTAACTAAGCGCTTTCCTCCACTTTCTCCCCAATACACCATCCCGTAACTAAGCGCTTTCCTCCACCTTCTCACCAATACACCCATCCCGTAACTAAGCGCTTTCCTCCACCATGTCACCAATACACCCATCCCGTAACTAAGCGCTTTCCCCCACCTTCTCACCAATAGACCCATCCCGTCACTAAGCGCTTTCCCCCACCTTCTGACCAACACATCCATCCCGTAACTAAGCGCTTTCCCCCACCTTCTCACCAATACACCAATCCCGTAACTAAGCGCTTTCCCCCACCTTCTCACGAATACACCCATCCCGTAACTAAGCGCCTTCCTCCACCTTCTCACCAATACACCCATCCCGTAACTAAGCGCCTTCCTCCACCTTCTCACCAATACATCCATCCCGTAACTAAGCGCTTTCCTCCGCCTTCTCACCAATAAACCCATCCCGTAACTAAGCGCTTTCCCCCACCTTCTCCCCAATACACCCATCCCATAACTAAGCGCTTTCCTCCGCCTTCTCACCGATACACCCATCCCGTAACTAAGCGCTTTCCTTCGCCTTCTCACCAATACACCCATCCCGTAACTAAGCGTTTTCCTCCGCCTTCTCACCAATACATCAATCCCGTAACTAAGCGCTTTCCTCCACCTTCTCACCAATACACCCATCCCGTAACTAAGCGCTTTCCTCCACCTTCTCACCAATACACCAATCCCGTAACTAAGCGCTTTCCTCCACCTTCTCCCCAATACACCCATCCCGTAACTAAGCGCTTTCCTCCACCTTCTCACCAATACACCAATCCCGTAACCAGGCGCTTTCCTCCACCTTCTCACCAATACATCCATCCCGTAACTAAGCGCTTTCCTCCACCTTCTCACCAATACATCCATCCCGTAACTACGCGCTTTCCTCCACCTTCTCCCCAATACACCCATCCCGTAACTAAGCGCTTTCCTCCGCCTTCTCACCAATACACCATTCCCGTAACTAAGCGCTTTCCTCCGCCTTCTCACCAATACACCCATCCCGTAACTAAGCGCTTTCCTCCACCTTCTCACCAATACACCAATCCCGTAACTAAGCGCTTTCCTCCGCCTTCTCACCAAGACACCAATCCCGTAACTAAGCGCTTTCCCCCACCTTCTCACCAATACACCCATCCTTGTAACTAAGCGCCTTCCTCCACCTTCTCACCAATACACCCATCCTTGTAACTAAGCGCTTTCCTCCACCTTCTCCCCAATACACCATCCCGCAACTAAGCGCTTTCCTCCACCATGTCACCAATACACCCATCCCGTAACTAAGCGCTTTCCTCCACCATGTCACCAATACACCCATCCCGTAACTAAGCGCTTTCCCCCACCTTCTCCCCAATACACCCATCCTTGTAACTAAGCGCTTTCCTCCACCTTCTCCCCAATACACCATCCCGTAACTAAGCGCTTTCCTCCACCTTCTCACCAATACACCCATCCCGTAACTAAGCGTTTTCCTCCACCATGTCACCAATACACCCATCCCGTAACTAAGCGCTTTCCCCCACCTTCTCACCAATACACCCATCCCGTCACTAAGCGCTTTCCCCCACCTTCTGACCAACACATCCATCCCGTAACTAAGCGCTTTCCCCCACCTTCTCACCAATACACCAATCCCGTAACTAAGCGCTTTCCCCCACCTTCTCACGAATACACCCATCCCGTAACTAAGCGCCTTCCTCCACCTTCTCACCAATACACCCATCCCTTTACTAAGCGCCTTCCTCCACCTTCTCACCAATACATCCATCCCGTAACTAAGCGCTTTCCTCCGCCTTCTCACCAATAAACCCATCCCGTAACTAAGCGCTTTCCCCCACCTTCTCCCCAATACACCCATCCCATAACTAAGCGTATTCCTCCGCCTTCTCACCGATACACCCATCCCGTAACTAAGCGCTTTCCTCCGCCTTCTCACCAATACACCCATCCCGTAACTAAGCGTTTTCCTCCGCCTTCTCACCAATACATCAATCCCGTAACTAAGCGCTTTCCTCCACCTTCTCACCAATACACCCATCCCGTAACTAAGCGCTTTACTCCGCCTTCTCACCAATACACCCATCCCGTAACTAAGCGCTTTCCTCCACCTTCTCACCAATATACCCATCCCGTAACTAAGCGCTTTCCTCCACCTTCTCACCAATACACCCATCCCGTAACTAAGCGCTTTCCTCCACCTTCTCACCAATACACCCATCCCGTAACTAAGCACTTTCCTCCACCTTCTCACCAATACACCCATCCCGTAACTAAGCGCTTTACTCCGCCTTCTCACTAATACACCCATCCCGTAACTAAGCGCTTTCCTCCACCTTCTCACCAATACACCCATCCCGTAACTAAGCGCTTTCCTCCACCTTCTCACCAATACACCCATCCCGTAACTAAGCGCTTTCCTTCGCCTTCTCACCAATACACCCATCCCGTAACTAAGCGCTTTCCTCCGCCTTCTCACCAATACACCCATCCCGTAACTAAGCGCTTTCCCCCACCTTCTCCCCAATACACCCATCCCATAACTAAGCGCGTTCCTCCGCCTTCTCACCAATACACCCAACCTTGTAACTAAGCGCTTTCCTCCACCTTCTCCCCAATACACCATCCCGCAACTAAGCGCTTTCCCCCACCTTCTCCCCAATACACCATCTCGCAACTAAGCGCTTTCCTCCACCATGTCACCAATACACCCATCCCGTAACTAAGCGCTTTCCCCCACCTTCTCACCAATACACCCATCCCGTAACTAAGCGCTTCCCTCCACCTTCTCACCAATACACCATCCCGCAACTAAGCGCTTTCCTCCACCATGTCACCAATACACACATCCCGTAACTAAGCGCTTTCCCCCACCTTCGCCCCAATACACCCATCCCGTAACTAAGCGCTTTCCTCCACCTTCTCACCAATACACCCATCCCGTAACTAAGCGCTTTCCCCCACCTTCTCCCCAATACACCCATCCCGTAACTAAGCGCTTTCCTCCACCTTCTCACCAATACACCCATCCCGTAACTAAGCGCTTTCCTCCACCTTCTCACCAATACACCAATCCCGTAACTAAGCGTTTTCCTCCGCCTTCTCACCAATACATCAATCCCGTAACTAAGCGCTTTCCTCCACCTTCTCACCAATACACCCATCCCGTAACTAAGCGCTTTCCTCCACCTTCTCACCAATACACCAATCCCGTAACTAAGCGCTTTCCTCCACCTTCTCCCCAATACACCCATCCCGTAACTAAGCGCTTTCCTCCACCTTCTCACCAATACACCAATCCCGTAACCAGGCGCTTTCCTCCACCTTCTCACCAATACATCCATCCCGTAACTAAGCGCTTTCCTCCACCTTCTCACCAATACATCCATCCCGTAACTACGCGCTTTCCTCCACCTTCTCCCCAATACACCCATCCCGTAACTAAGCGCTTTCCTCCGCCTTCTCACCAATACACCATTCCCGTAACTAAGCGCTTTCCTCCGCCTTCTCACCAATACACCCATCCCGTAACTAAGCGCTTTCCTCCACCTTCTCACCAATACACCAATCCCGTAACTAAGCGCTTTCCTCCGCCTTCTCACCAAGACACCAATCCCGTAACTAAGCGCTTTCCCCCACCTTCTCACCAATACACCCATCCTTGTAACTAAGCGCCTTCCTCCACCTTCTCACCAATACACCCATCCTTGTAACTAAGCGCTTTCCTCCACCTTCTCCCCAATACACCATCCCGCAACTAAGCGCTTTCCTCCACCATGTCACCAATACACCCATCCCGTAACTAAGCGCTTTCCTCCACCATGTCACCAATACACCCATCCCGTAACTAAGCGCTTTCCCCCACCTTCTCCCCAATACACCCATCCTTGTAACTAAGCGCTTTCCTCCACCTTCTCCCCAATACACCATCCCGTAACTAAGCGCTTTCCTCCACCTTCTCACCAATACACCCATCCCGTAACTAAGCGTTTTCCTCCACCATGTCACCAATACACCCATCCCGTAACTAAGCGCTTTCCCCCACCTTCTCACCAATACACCCATCCCGTCACTAAGCGCTTTCCCCCACCTTCTGACCAACACATCCATCCCGTAACTAAGCGCTTTCCCCCACCTTCTCACCAATACACCAATCCCGTAACTAAGCGCTTTCCCCCACCTTCTCACGAATACACCCATCCCGTAACTAAGCGCCTTCCTCCACCTTCTCACCAATACACCCATCCCGTAACTAAGCGCCTTCCTCCACCTTCTCACCAATACATCCATCCCGTAACTAAGCGCTTTCCCCCACCTTCTCACCAATACACCAATCCCGTAACTAAGCGCTTTCCCCCACCTTCTCACGAATACACCCATCCCGTAACTAAGCGCCTTCCTCCACCATCTCACCAATACACCCATCCCGTAACTAAGCGCCTTCCTCCACCTTCTCACCAATACATCCATCTAGTAACTAAGCGCTTTCCTCCGCCTTCTCACCAATAAACCCATCCCGTAACTAAGCGCTTTCCCCCACCTTCTCCCCAATACACCCATCCCATAACTAAGCGCTTTCCTCCGCCTTCTCACCGATACACCCATCCCGTAACTAAGCGCTTTCCTCCGCCTTCTCACCAATACACCCATCCCGTAACTAAGCGTTTTCCTCCGCCTTCTCACCAGTACATCAATCCCGTAACTAAGCGCTTTCCTCCACCTTCTCACCAATACACCCATCCCGTAACTAAGCGCTTTCCTCCGCCTTCTCACCAATACACCCATCCCGTAACTAAGCGCTTTCCTCCACCTTCTCACCAATATACCCATCCCGTAACTAAGCGCTTTCCTCCACCTTCTCACCAATACACCCATCCCGTAACTAAGCGCTTTCCTCCACATTCTCACCAATACACCCATCCCGTAACTAAGCGCTTTCCTCCACCTTCTCACCAATATACCCATCCCGTAACTAAGCGCTTTCCTCCGCCTTCTCACCAATACACCCATCCCGTAACTAAGCGCTTTCCCCCACCTTCTCCCCAATACACCCATCCCATAACTAAGCGCGTTCCTCCGCCTTCTCACCAATACACCCAACCTTGTAACTAAGCGCTTCCCTCCACCTTCTCCCCAATACACCATCCCGCAACTAAGCGCTTTCCCCCACCTTCTCCCCAATACACCATCTCGCAACTAAGCGCTTTCCTCCACCATGTCACCAATACACCCATCCCGTAACTAAGCGCTTTCCCCCACCTTCTCACCAATACACCCATCCCGTAACTAAGCGCTTCCCTCCACCTTCTCACCAATACACCATCCCGCAACTAAGCGCTTTCCTCCACCATGTCACCAATACACACATCCCGTAACTAAGCGCTTTCCCCCACCTTCGCCCCAATACACCCATCCCGTAACTAAGCGCTTTCCTCCACCTTCTCACCAATACACCCATCCCGTAACTAAGCGCTTTCCCCCACCTTCTCCCCAATACACCCATCCCGTAACTAAGCGCTTTCCTCCACCTTCTCACCAATACACCCATCCCGTAACTAAGCGCTTTCCTCCACCTTCTCCCCAATACACCCATCCCGTAACTAAGCGCTTTCCCCCACCTTCGCCCCAATACACCCATCCCGTAACTAAGCGCTTTCCTCCACCTTCTCACCAATACACCCATCCCGTAACTAAGCGCTTTCCCCCACCTTCTCACCAATACACCAATCCCGTAACTAAGCGCTTTCCCCCACCTTCTCACCAATACACCAATCCCGTAACTAAGCGCTTTCCCTCACCTTCTCACCAATACACCCATCCCGTAACCAGGCGCTTTCCTCCCCCTCCTCCCCAATACACCCATGCCATAACTAAGCGCTTTCCTCCGCCTTCTCACCGATACACCCTTCCCGTAACTAAGCGCTTTCCTCCGCCATGTCACCAATACACCCATCCCGTAACTAAGCGCTTTCATGAACCTTTAACCACCCCTCGATATACACGCATGGAACCCATTGACGCCAAATGGCGTTTTAACGGCTATAACCGGTGGACACAGCAGGCGGCCTATTGTTTAAACGTTACAAGGTGCCGGGACATTACGACTGTCCCGGACAGAGGGAATGGCTAGTTAATAGCCTTCATACTCTGTGTGGGGCCGACATTTCAATGGTCATTGACAAGCAAGGCAGGCATTAAGGTGACTGGGTGTCGAGGTAAACGTTGGCTGTGGATTTCACAGAATGGGTAGAGAATGGGTAAATGTAGTTTATATCTAGGGATAGAGTGTGAAATAGTGGCGGCGTTAATGGTAGTGATATTCTAGTGGTGGTGGTGTTTAGAAATGGTGATGATGGTGCTGGTGGTGGTCGTTGAGGTAGTGGTGATGGTGGTGGTTGTGGTGGTGGTGATGGTGGTGGTTGTGGTGGTGGTGATGGTGGTGGAGGTGGTTTAGTTAATGGTGGTGGTGATAGTGGTGTAGGTAATGGGGATGGAGGTGGTTTAGTTTATGGTGGTGGTGATAGTGGCGTAGGTAATGGGGATGGAAGGGTTTAGTCAATGGTGGTGGTGATAGTGGTGTAGGTAATGGTGATGGAGGTGGTTTAATTAATGGTGGTGGTGATAGTGGTGTAGGTAATGGTGATGGAGGTGGTTTAGTTAATGGTGGTGGTGATAGTGGTGTAGGTAATGGTGATGGAGGTGGTTTAGTTAATGGTGGTGGTGATAGTGGTGTAGGTAATGGTGATGGAGGTGGTTTAGTTAATGGTGGTGGTGATAGTGGTGTAGGTAATGGTGATGGAGGTGGTTTAGTTAATGGTGGTGGTGATAGTGGTGTAGGTAATGGTGATGGAGGTGGTTTAGTTAATGGTGGTGGTGATAATGGTGTAGGTAATGGTGATGGAGGTGGTTTAGTTAATGGTGGTGGTGGTAGTGGTGTAGGTAATGGTGATGGAGTCGGTGGTTGTAATGATGGGGGGGAGTGGGGGGTTGATAGTGGTGGTCACGGTGGTGTTGGTGATGAGAGTGATTGAAGGGGGAGGGTGGGGGTAGCGGTCGGTGGGGGGAGGGGCCGATGAACACGCTAGCTGATTGCCTACTACATGTGTAACATTTAACTTGTTCAAACACGCCGCATCCCGCCCCAGTGCGACCCTGGCCGGCAGGAGGAAGTGGCGCTCGTTCCACGAAAATGACTGCTGTACTTCATACCTCGCAAGTAAAACTTGCCTCTCACAAACAATCCATCCAAACCACCCCTCCCTTCCCCCCCCCCCCCCTTCCCCAGTCCTTGTCATACACCACGCAGTTGCTATTTTACTGCTATCCGCTTTGGTCATCTCTGGTGTTCTCTCTCCTACACATATATAGCCTTCACTATTGTAAAGACCACAACAGGACCTCACTATTCCACCACTAGCACCCCCCCCCCCACCTCTCAGGTCCACCTCTTCCCATCCCCCCTCCTCCACCAAGACACCCTTAACCGATTTCGCCAGACCACCCACCCCCTCTATCTATACAGATCGTACACTGACAATCCACCCCCCCCCCCCTACACACACACACACCCACAACCACCCTTCACCCACCTTTCACCCCCGCCCCTTACTCATTCCTTATTACAACCCCGGTCCTTCACTTTACGCATGTCATCATCTCTCGTACCTCACACTCACACACATACTGATGTATATAATAGGACTATTTACACAAAATGAACCTTCCCTATGTGCTTAAGGCTCGAAATATGTATATATACATGTGTATATATACATGTATATATACATGTATATATATATATAAAACCTGCAGCCGTCCATCACCCCGACGCGGACCCCATCCACCACTCCCGCTAAATGTCACCCTATGCCTTGGCAATGCAAGCGGCTTAAGCCAGAAGTGAGAGTATCTTTTATTGAAAAGCCCGGCAAACAGTTCATACGAAGTGCGATATTCAGGTTTCCCTTTGATGTGTGCCGTGCGAGGAGCAGAGGTTATGTCACAATTAAATAAAATCAGTCCCCGAGAGCGCGGCGCCCTTTTTGCCTCGGCCGCGGCGCTTTTCTTCGCAGTAAGGCGGTAGCCCTTCATCTGGCAGCGGGCCACCGACTCAAGTCGGTCGTTTTCAAATAGTTACACGACTTGATTCTATATAATATCCTCATCAGCGTGTAAACGGAGGGATATTTGTCACTCAGAGTACACATTTTAGATTCAATTTCGACGGGGGAGAGGGAAGGGCGAGGGGGGGGGGCCCAGGGGGGGGGGGGGGGGGTGGAGGCGAGGGATGCGTCAGCGAAGAGGGATGCCGACCGCACAGCCCCGCCAGGGGGTTGGTTGGAGCGGTCGTGAAGTTCGCCTCGGTTTATCCAGGTGGCGTTCTGTGTGCGCAGCTCTCCATGCAGTGCTGCCATCTCGTGGCGACGTGTGTGGTATTATATATGTTTTGAATCATATGCGGGGAAGAGCGCCATGGTTAACACGACAAGACGCAAAGATCACGCCTTCTTCACACCCTGCCACGGCACCCCCTCATCCCCCCGCCCAGCCCCGCCACACCACCCCTCTCCCCGCCCACCTAGCCCCGCCACCCCTCCCCCTCCTCTGCTCATTCGCGATACACATCCATCCAAATTATTCCGTCATCCGCCCATCTATACAAACACCCCCCCCCCCGCCCCCCCCCCCTACACACATACACTTCCATCAATATTGTTGCGGCGAATGTTACATCTTTTTCTGGTACTTTGTCGGCAAGAGACTTGGAGAGAGAGACCCAAAGGTCAAAGCCATAAAGAAAGGAGTGAAAATACCACAGGGAGAGCGAGACAGGGAGGCAGAGGGTGGAGAGGGGTGTGGAGGGCGGCGGGGAGAGAGATAGAGAGCGAGAGGAGGGGGGGGGGTGGATAGAGAGACAGAATTTGAGGAGGGGGAGAAAGGACGGATAAGGAAGAAGGCTGAGAGGTCCTGGAAGACTTAAGAACTAAGAACTGAGGGATCGGCAGCGTAAGGAATTGAGGAACAGAAAACTGAACGCGGTCAGGTTTGACCTTCAATCCCCCTGACCTTCACTCCACGATTAACTCATAGACGTTAAAACCGTTATTCATGTTTTATTTAATTAAATATCA
Source organism: Arenicola marina (assembly GCA_964019135.1). NCBI lineage: Eukaryota > Metazoa > Annelida > Polychaeta > Arenicolidae > Arenicola > Arenicola marina. The sequence continues at coordinate 73,846 of CAXHSH010001024.1, forward strand.
CATGGGGACCAAGATTTTTCTGACGTCTTGTGCCACCTGTCTCAGCGTCACGACCCCACGTGACCAATGTCACTCCCTTACCCTCCCACCCCCAACCTCAACAGTGTTAATATAACAAAGCCCCCCCCCCCCCCAACCCAACCTCCCCTTGTCATGTATACTCAGGCGGATGTGTCAACAGCTCTTAGAACGACAAAACGACTTGTGAATAACACTTGGAGAGTGATCCCATTATGAGCGCCCCCTGCCGGCCAAGTCCGTCGAATAGTACGGTAATTGATTCAGGGAGGTCGCTTTAATAAGTTCGTCTCCTCGCCAAGTGAAACGGACAGTTCCCTTTCTGTGTCATGGCCAGACGTTTCTCGTATAGAAGTGTCTGATATTTCATCTCAAGCCGTCAATATTTGAGGTGGAGGGAGGGACGCTGGGAGTCTGGGGGGGGGGGAGGGGAGGGGAGGGGTGTATACTATTGTATACAATGTGTGTCACATGAACTTGTCAATCACTGCACAGCTGTCATCATGGCTGTGCTATTTCGTTTATGGGGATAGCGGGGGGGGGGGACAGAGGGGGCAGGGGGGGTAGGAGGAGGAGCGTGGCCGAGGTGGGAGGGGGACAGAGGGGGCAAGGGGGGGGGTAGGAAGAGGAGCGTGGCGAGTGGGGGCAGGGGGGGTAGGAAAAGGATCGTGGGGGGAGGGGGGGCAGACGGGCAGAAGGCAAGGGGGGTAGCAAGAGAAGCGTGGTGGGGGTGGAGGCGTAGGACCAGGCGGTGAGGGGGGAGGTCAGAGTGGGGGCCGGTGAGTGAGGGGGAGGGAGGGGAGGGGGGGGAGCAGTGAGGGGGGGGGGCGGTCTTGACGTCATGACGATGTAATGTCGACATGTGCTTGCGAGGTGCGCGTATAGGTCAGCCCCTTAATGAAGAGTCCCTTGCTAATTGTGTACTAGCAACAGGCCCAGCAACAGACCCCGTTAACTCCGGCCGATGTGTTAACGACTTAATTAGTAAAATGTGTTGGCGATGTAATAAAGTCAAGGATGCTAATGAAGCGAGCACGCAGGTCAAACGGCAAGACGATTCATACCTCATGGCAGTGATTGCTTCTACAGTATCTTATAGTTGCTTTATAGCTGCACTTAGACAATTATCAGACCTCTTATATATTTTTCTAGTATTATCCGGGTACTTGCTCAATGAATCATGTTGATACGCCTCCATTGTAATATGTTGTCTTTATGCATTTAACTCTAACTGGTATCTTTACATTAATAATACTTGATTCCGCGGCAGTCACAGACAGTATGCCGCCGACTTGATGCCTACACATTATGTTCACTTTCCTTTAAGTGGCATTGTTGTAATGATTTCCACGACCAGGGTATTTTGCTTGGTCCGGTTGTGAAACAGATAGCAGAGTGGGAGGGTGTGCGTAGAGGAAATATGGTGGATGTCCTCACGACTCCAGCCAGATTCTAACTCGGTCGTAAAAATATAGTCGTGATATTAGTGTACAGTGAACTATCCTGTAATAAACTCGGAATCTACAGAAAGTTGACCGATTTCATCGTGATTGACTCTAAAATGAAAGTAAAATTAATTATAAAATATTAATTCATTTTATTGTACTGTAGAATACACGCTAATGTGGGATAGCAAGTACAACTACAAATACAACTGTTGCGCAGTGTTGATACCACTGAAAGCTGGTAGCCCCATACATCACAAACTGGATAATTCTGTACATTATATTTGACATCTGATTAGTGTTCGCCACTAAACGCATATAAAAGCGTAAAGTAATACAAAAATGTATAATTATAAAATAATTATTACTATCAACTGTTAATCAACTGTAATAAAAAATGTCCAAACTATCATGCAGTGATGATTCGCAACAACTCCGATAAATTCGCTGTAAACACGGGAAGATTATCATTTAATCAACTTTGCCGATTTTTTCTCACGCAGTTGTCCCGCAATATTATTATCAAAATCACGGCTTAAACAATGTTTCCTAACTCTACAACAATATGTTGTTTATATAGCAATTTAGGTGGGTTTTTGTATTCAAATAAAACCACACCGACTTGCCAATAGGGTTGTTTTTATGTTTATATGCACGTTCCTTTAGCTCTCTCTTCTCTACCTTTAATGATGCACACGACAAACCTTGGCCAACAATGGGGCAATCCGCTGTCATGTGCTTAATTCAAACCGGTGAACGACGAGTTTTTGGGACCTGACAAGCCATTAGAAATGTATTATCTGATGCAAAATTAATTTTAAAATATGATGTTGCATCTCTATTGATATCGTTGGAATGAGGCTTTATTCGGTCGACATAGTATTGGACAAGATATTTGTTAATTGTTTATTCATCGGTAGGCAATCAATAGTCCCGTTCCGTACATTAACTGTGAAGAAACAAGTATATACATACTCTCCATGTATGACTCTAAAATAGCTCCACGAAAAACACAAGAGTATAGCATTCCATTCGCAATTATTCTGTTATGCACAAGACATAGCTAAGCGTGAGGTGAATGACCTCTGGCGAACTCTCTCACAGTGCTGAAGGTCCGCGAGGGCGATAATATAAGTCACACAGAGGGTTTCGACTGTAGAGACAGACAGCCAACTCTCCCCCTACCCCCCCCCCCACCCCCCCTCTCTCTCTCTCTCTCTCCGTCTCTTACTCCGCAGCGAGTTGCCCTGTCTTTAGACCTTAACATGTCATGTTTCTAGCTGTCTACCCTACCACATAATGCACATCTCGCTGGCGGGCAACCACCACGAGACTTTGGTTGACATGGCAACAGCTGTCTCAGGCTGCCTCGGCTCTTACTAGCACAAGATTGCACCATCTGATACCCCTAGGGTGGCGGGGGTA
>CAXHSH010001025.1:0-12743 GCA_964019135.1 Arenicola marina
ATATCACGGTAAGAGAGCTTTCTCCCAACTGTTAGCCATCGCTGGCAATTCGAGGCAAGCAAGGCTCGGCCTGTGATAACGCGTGGTGTACAGACAGATGAATTATCCATACCCCCTCGATAGTAAAAGAAAAAAAATTGGGTCGACGATGTAATGCTGATTGGAAGATGAATCGTCTCGGAGGATGCGACGTAGCGAGACACTGGTTGAGTTATGTCACATTACTGCCCCCCTCCCCCCCCCCCCCACCCCCTCCCCACCCCCCGAGCATGGACTCGGTCAGGGCATGCGGCGCTGAGATATACACCCACCCCCATCCACCCCCTTCCTCAGTCCTTCTCTCACAGAGGGATGCGTTTATGGTGAAATGTAATATCTATCAACATTTCATTGGATTCCATCCGCTGATGAAATAACTGGAAAGACCTCGGCCGAACACCTGAAATGAGCCACCGAGCAGCAATGCTCGGCCGAGGTCGGCCGATTTGGGGCCGATTTGGGGCCCATTTCCCCCTTTTTAGCTCGGCCGAGGCGTCGGTGGGTCTATGTGAGCAGGGCATTGTGGCTTAAAACAACTGACATCTTCCTTTCTGTGGGGGGGGCCTCCCTGGTGTAGTGGTTAGCGCACTAGACCGCAGATCAATAGGTCCTGGGTTCGAATCCGGGCTCGGGCACCTAATCTGGGGCATGTTTCATTCCTTCATCCTTCATCGTCTCGGGAGGTTCCTTGGCCCAATTTAGCCTGTATGTGCACAAAAGTGGCCTAAAACACCAACATTCCATTCCATTCCTTTCTGTGGGCTGCACGCTTTACAGTTTAAACTAATTACATGAAGATGTTGATATATTGCTGGTGGATTGTTCCACTGTATGGCTATTGTGGATGTTTGAAATTGATCACCATTCTGAAATTTAACTTCGTAAAAAATAGCGTAATAATTTTCAAAGGTAATGCAGCGAGGAATCATGGTTATTTATCTGTGAGTTGTGAAGTATGTGACGTGGACCGTGACTAGATATTTTGTGCTGGCTGCGGCGGAGTTATGGTGTAGGGGTGGTGGCAGTGGCTAGGTGTGGGTGTGTGGGATGGTGTGGGTGGGCGGGATGGCGTGGGTGTCAGTGGGTTGGTGTGTGGGATGGTGTAGGTGAGAGGGATGGCGTGGGTGTCAGTGGGTTGGTGTGTGGGTGGGTGTGTGGGAGGGGGTCAGTGTGAGTGTGGGTGTCAGTGGGTGGGGGTCTCTCTCCCAGGGACACGCGCGATTGCGGCAGGCCACAATGGCGCGAGTATTGATCCCGACATCAACTGGATTCATCCACCGGGGAGACGTGTCCTCAAAGCCCCACCGGGCCATCCTCAGACCCTCCTCAGACCACCCTCAGACCCTCCGTCCACGCCTCCGCCTTATTCGCCTCCCCCCGCCCATGGAGCTTGCCGCCTCCTGCCCTTCGCTGCTCCTCCCCTTTTATCGCCTCTTCCACGATATCCTGATCTCCCGCCCGTTTCCCACCCACAACGCATTCCCCTCTGGCCTTCCTCTCCCCCTCCTCCACTTCTGTCTTTCCTCCTTGTGGCCTCCCCACCCCGACCCTCATCCTCACCCCCGGTGCAATCACTGCTCCTCACCACCGCCTCACTGACCCATCGCCACCAAGCCTCACCTCCCCCCTCCCCTCTTCATCCCTACACCTTTCCCCCCTCACCCCAGCACTCCTCTCACGCTACCTGCGGGCGATCTCTCCCACCCCTCCACTCCCGTCTCTGGCTCCTAGAGTCCTCCAGTCTGACCCCCCTACCCCCTCCTCCCGCCCCTCGTCTCCCCGCCCCCCCCCCCCCTCCACCCCCCCCCCCCCTCCCCCGCCTCCGCCTGAGGGACGGATCCGCTTGAGCGGTTCTGGGCGGCCAATAACACGTCAGATGCGATAATAACAATAAAAAAAGCCGAGACCTGTGATTATTTTTCGGTGATGTATTTTTCATCCCCGTCTGACTGACTCGGGTGCTTTGACGTTATGGGCCTCCCGCCTCCGTTCACATACAAGTGCCACCGCATAAAGGCAGCACGCATGCGCACTGGGGGCGGGCGATCGTTAAGCTGGCGTTTCGGCGATCACGTGTGGACAATTCTCGTCCCTGATTCTCGTCCGCGACGTGACTCATTGGGATTAAGGCGCGTGGGTTGTCCTACTGGCCTTCAGTTCGTGCCTCGTTGTGGCGCGATGGTTTTCTCATCCTTCCTGGTCCGCCATAGAGACGCCCTCCAGGCTTATACCGTGTGACAGAATCACCGAAAAGAACACGCATATCCGAACATGCGCAAAAAGCGACGTTTAGTAACTGGCTGCATTGGAATCCTCCCATGATGCTTGGCCCAATTTAGCCTTCATGTGCACAAAAGCACATTTCGTGTCACGTGACCATGCTTCCGTGCGCTGTGCATGGGCCATGTTCCGTATTATGATGAAAGGTCGTGGAAAGTGCCGCACAATTAATTTATTTACCCGTTTTACGTCATTTTAAGGCTATATTCAGACATTGAATTTTGTATTCATAAGTGTCATGGTTCAACTTGTTCGATATCTTTGCGGTGTCAGGCTAAATATATCGCACCTGACTGGATGAGCACTCGGTGACCTATGACGTCAGAGCAAGAAGACCCCCTCGTGTGACACCATTAACAGTTGCCATGGTTATGAACTAAATAGACCCCGAAGTGTGTGTCCCGAACGTATGTCTTTGGATACAGCCAGGATCTAGGAGGAGGAAAATCCTGTGTGTCTGGAATACGCAATCGAAGGATTACGACCATGTTCGGGTCGTTTCGGGGCGCGATCATTCACTCAGTGAGACACAGGCCCCAGGCGGCCTTCCCCGCTAAGGGAAACGACAAGCAAGACGCACCGACGAGAAATGGACATGAGCGAAAGGTAAGTGAGCAGTTGAAATATGCGCGTTGTCGTGATCTTGGAGATTATTTGTTGACGTTGTATTACTCGGTGGCCTGTACCGATACGCAGGTAAGTAAAATAACTTTTTGTTTGTCGTGATAACTATGCCAGTTTTTGAAAATGAAGATCTTGAGATGATTGCTCTGGGATCAGGAATGTGAATGTTATGTGAATGGTTATGATTGGTTGATAAGAAAGGTATAATATAGACGTCATGTATTTCTTGTGATACTGTTAACGCTTTTAGCAGATAGAAATATTGTCACACAAAAAAACATTTTTATGATTTCCTCTGTAATAGTTCTTGACATGTAAAGCGTTGTCGATGAAGACGTTTGTAATCGTAATACCTTGATATCTCTTGTTCTCAAGTCTCGACTCGGAGAAGTAAGTTTATTGAAACGCATTATCTTGTCTATGGGTTTTATAATTACTAGTCAGTTTTACAGTTCTTAAGGGTTCTTAAGGGTCTCTATGAGTGCGGACATTGGGTAGTTTAGTATGCGTATTGAGATTTGAACAATTGCATGCTTTTTGTTTGGGTCTAGTGGTATTATCTGTTGGTCTACGGAATGTCAGTTTCCGCTTTGTTCATGAGGACGTGGCTCTAATCACATGATAACGTTATTATGTGTTTGACGTTATATTGTGTCATTTTTATATTCTTTTTACTTATTGATTAGCAGTAGTAGTGTCTTCGTATTATTCTCATGGCAATATAGAAAGGAAACCTTTTCTTTTTAGTTTCTTTCGATTGCAAGTCTTGTTATTCTATTGGACCGGTTGCACAAATGTGTGCACAAAGTTGACTTGAAGCACCTACCAAGCCATTCATACATGCATGCATAGTGCTGGCTGGCGGCGCGCAACAGGCCGCCAGTCCTGGATTCGATTTCCGGTGGCGACATGATTTTCACTTCTTCTTTCATATAAATTAAGCTAAAAATCCTCCCTTCTAAAGCTCATTTGGTTCAATCTCATGTGCCAGAGCGTTTTTTCATTCAAAAGAAATATAAGCTTATATCAATAGCTTGCTTTTACTTTGTCCTAAGTAGGTTCATTTCTGGGCTTTTAAATGTGTGTCTCACTTTTACCATTGTGGCATTGTGGCATATACACTGGTTATTTAAGGAATAAAACTAATGATATCACTTAGTGATAGGGGTTAACATGAATCGCAGTGTGAAATGCTCCTCGCACAGACGAGGCGAGAAGGCGCCAGTGGCTTCCGGTCTACATAATCATAAGAAAAACAGATTAATTGGCGAAGTTTCCGATTGTCATTGTATAGATTGAACCCTCGGTCTCGCTCAGGGCCGCCACCGATCTATATATAGCACCTGGCTATATTGGTTTGATTACTTGGAGGAAACACGCACCGATTCCTCGTCTCAAAATAGATGCATTTCAGCCATTTGGCAGCAAGTGAAATGTCGATTTCTTTCGAAAGCAGACGACTTTCTATTGTCCATTCTGACAATGCACTTCTTTCTACTGCTGGTTCTAGTGGTTCTAGCATGCAAAAGATGAAGGATAAGTTGCAGAAACTTTTCACCTGAGAATATGTTTACATTATATAAATGATTATATAAATAATATATAAATGTTATATAAATGGTGTATGTAACTGTTGCATAAATAGAAGAGCATGTTTTTTGGTCTTGTTTTGCCAGGCTGATAGACTCCATGTAGACTTTGTTGTGTCCTACAGCCTCAAAATTCTGACATTTTGTTGTAAAGCGATATTTTAAAAGCCATTATATGGATTATAAATTTCTCTGTGGGAAATTTGAAATCACGTTCATATGAAAACTCAACAAACGCTATCACCGAAAATGGAAAATTGATATATATCAATATCTGGCTTTTGCGATAAACCCCAACCACATACTATATCACTCATGCTGTTAGTCAGTCATTTCGCGAGACGTTTAAAAGAAAAATCGACATTCAAAAATGTAAGCAACAAATGCTGATTACTTACTATATTACGAAGAGTTAAGTGGCGAAATGCCAAACATGTGTGCCCTTTGGTATCGTGTACGTAAACATATAGTTTTTTGACCTGGCTAACAGTGCCGCTTAAACTGCTCTCCGATAATGGTCCTAATAGGCTACTGTTCTTCACATTCCCACAGCACCGTCGTCAGCGACAAAAAGCTGTGCACAGAATGCCATCCCATTATGTCGTGGGTTTAACGCAGTCGTCACCCGCTGAATGTATCGGCGCTGCGAAATTTCGCTTAATATAATACATTCAGCTTCGTTCAGTCCAACAGAATCTCCGTCATAGTCTGCATCTAATCCTGGGGGGAAATTGATAGGAAAAGCCATGAAATGGGTTTAATAACAGACGTAATCACTGATACCTTTGCAATCACTGATCCCTTTTCTATATTACCCTGGGACACATCCCTTGCATACGTGTGAACTGTACGCTGATCTTGCCCGATAACACCGATGGTATGTTGGCCATGCGCTGGTCAGGTGACACCCGTTCTCACGAGATTGCCCACGTGACTCTCGCTGCAGGAGATTGAGGCGACGCAGCGGAAGGTGGAGTGTGAGACGCTGTACCGCGAGATCGAGGACACCAAGCGGCGCTGCCACGTGCTGGTCAGTCATCCTCGCCACTTACCGGCATTGCTTTCTGACTCACTCACTGCTCACAGATTATCTGACAGAAAAAATCATAATGTGTGAAACATCAACGCCTAATAGTTGACTTTGCTAATCATAGCTCAGATTTTTCCGCGCTGTATTTTGTTGGTTTTTGCGAAACGTCAAGATGGCGTCTTCGCATGAGGACATATACTGTAGGCAATTAAACATGATATTGTAATCTACGTCAACATGATATTGTCATCTACGTCAAAATGATATTGTCATCTACGTCAACATGATATTGTCATCTACGTAAACATGATATTGCCATCTACGTAAACGACTATCATGTTCAATAATTTGTAAACTTGCTTTTTTCCAAGATGGCGGATATATTTTTGCGATGTCATGTGATAGGAAGATACCGATAAAAATTAATTGGATTTACGGTGTTTAAGGTGTAATTTACCATTCATTTTACACTGCCTTTGCTAACTTAATACCTGTTTGGATTGTATGGCTTAAGACCACTTCCATGTGCGCAGAAGTGGTATAAAACACCAACATATCACTTCAATTCTTGAATTGTATTACGATAAACACAGAGTAACCGCTACCATAAATCTCAACTTGTGGCCCCTTGTTGATTAGATAAACTGTATCTAACGGCTCTGCGTATAATAATTTGTGTTTTAGGAGAAGCAGCTGCAAGACGCCACTGAGAAGAACACGCTGCTGACAGTGGAGAACGCCAATCTGGTGGAGAAGCTCAAGGAACTCGACCAGGTAGGCGCTTGACGCACATTGCTGCTGCTGCTGCTGCTGCTGCATGTACTGATGATGTCTTTATGTTCACCCTCCGTGGTAGGGTCCCAATGGTAGAAACTGTCTGCCCCTTAGCAACTTTCTTCTATTCAATATTTGGGTGGTTCCAACGCCAGCAACCCAGGTTGGGTTTTAGTTGGAGTCTCCCAAACCAAGCGTGTACTTTTTTTTTCTTTCTTTTTTTTCTTTATTTTATTTCATCTTTCATGTTTGACTTGATGTATGCAAGATCTCGTTTTTTGTACACACTTGGTTTGAACAAATGATATTTGACTTTACTGGAAACTGGTTAGTGTGGACTACTCCATGATCCAGTGTCAGGGCTGTGTGGACTACTCCATGATCCAGTGTCAGGGCTGTATGGACTACTCCATGATCCAGTGTCAGGGCTGTATGGACTACTCCATGATCCAGTGTCAGGGCTGTATGGACTACTCCATGATCCAGTGTCAGGGCTGTATGGACTACTCCATGATCCAGTGTCAGGGCTGTATGGACTACTCCATGATCCAGTGTCAGGGCTGTATGGACTACTCCATGATCCAGTGTCAGGGCTGTATGGACTACTCCATGATCCAGTGTCAGGGCTGTATGGACTACTCCATGATCCAGTGTCAGGGCTGTATGGACTACTCCATGATCCAGTGTCAGGGCTGTATGGACTACTCCATGATCCAGTGTTAGGGCGGTATGGACTACTCCATGATCCAGTGTCAGGGCTGTATGGACTACTCCATGATCCAGTGTCAGGGCGGTATGGACTACTCCATGATCCAGTGTCAGGGCTGTATGGACTACTCCATGATCCAGTGTCAGGGCTGTATGGACTACTCCATGATCCAGTGTCAGGGCTGTATGGATGTGGCGCGGACCGTTGCTGTTCCTGCGTGTCGCGAATACCTTTTGGAATGACTGTACCGGGTTGTCAGACCCGGCTGACGGCCGTGGTTACTGTACTGTCTGTACTGTCTGGTGGTGTGACAGCCGGGGGTCTTACGACATGGCCCGGCTCGTTAAGGAGACTGATGGTCATAGTAGTAACAATACGTCACTTACCACGCCATAACTTGATACGGACTTCTTACACATACACGTACATAGATGTTGTCCGGTGTTCCATCCTGGGTTAGGGCTCTCCTCGGTATTGTGGTTAGCACCCGACTGCAGATCAATAAGTTTTGGGTTCGATTTCGAGCCGGGACACAGTAATCTGGGGCATTGTTCCTTCATCGTCTCAAGAGGATCCTTGACTCTGGATCCTTTGTGTGCACAAAGGCGGCATAAAACACCTACATGTATTTTTTTCACTTCCTGGGTTATGTTCACATCCTGCGTTGTATTTGCACACTCTATGTTTATGCCCTTATTAGGCCTATGCACGTGAACTATTGCCTTACTACTAATAATGATTTAAATTACATTACCTACAACACATATTTATATTTAAAATGCTTTTACTATTATTTAACGAAATAATAATGTAATGAATACACCCATTCTGACAATAGTACAATGGTGCTCGCATTAAATAATCCCGTGACCTTTGACCCTGGGAACCCACATCTGGTGTGAGACAAGCCGGAAATGACCAAAGTGTGTATTCCGGAAATATTGTCCCGTGGTGAAATGAGATCTCCATGGCGACTGGGACGACATGGATTTGTATCATTTTGTTTTCATTATTCATTCACCGAGTGTCGAAAAACTACTTTAGGAAACCGACTCGTTGACAGGAAATGTATAATGGATGGCAGGCTCGGGTGTCTAAACAACTAATTGCATTCGGAAAGTCCGCTAAATGGGATTGAAAACATCTCAGTATCCTAGGTAGGGCGCTAAGCCGCTTGCACAGAGTCCACTCACTGTTCTGTTACGGCTGGGAGAGAGTTTTAAGATCTAGTAGAGTAGGACAGGTATCTGTAGTGGGCTGTGTTTCTTGTACAATCGCTACTGTGTCTTATATTCTCTTGTCTTGACCCACGTATCTTGTAGAAATGCATCCCTGTAGGTTTCCTCCCTCACCTGGGTGCATTATGAGACGTGATGAAGGCCCATCCTTCAGGCAGACAGGGCTTACTACCCTATGGTATTGGGGGAGGCAGACAGGGCTGACTACCCTATGGTATTGGGGGAGGCAGACAGGGCTTACTACCCTATGGTATTGGGGGAGGCAGACAGGGCTTACTACCCTATGGTATTGGGGGAGGCAGGGAGGGCTGACTACCCTATGGTATTGGGGGGAGGCAGACAGGGCTGACTACCCTATGGTATTGGGGGGAGGCAGGGAGGGCTGACTACCCTAGGGTATGATGGGGGGAAGGAGATCTCATTCTGTTTGTCAATCAGCAACGTCACAAAGACCGACCCAAAGACCCTCATTAAAATTAATAAGCCTTATATGGTTGATGGCGTGGGCGACGCAGCGAACCGTGTGCCATCTTTTCCCGATGGTGGCGCCACTTAAATCACCAGAAAAAGCTCGTAAATTGGTACCAGTTAATGGTCCAATTTTTGGTATTAGACGAGAGCTCCAATTAAAAGTACGTGACTCCGCTGACATCCTTAGGTGCCGCATCTGAAGGAGAGGAATCCTCGTTATCATTGATTTTAACGTCAACGGGAGAATCCTGGGTCTCCTTCCCCCGTTGTATCGGTAAACTCCTCACGCTGATTACCATCACAACAGTATGACGCTCCACACCGCCGCCAGGGGGAGCCACCGGATGGAGGTGACGCTAGGTGACAGGCCCGGGTGCCATTCTCCATGGAGCATGAAGAGTATTGCATTATATAGAATGTCTTTACCCTCATTATCCCCCAAGCGCTTCCTTACACCGGCTCACTCCATATCGACGCGCGGGAGGAGTGAAACTCACCCAGACTTCATTGCGACATATCGTCGTTTTCATTAGCAGCCCTGCAATCTCTTGTGGAACACCCCCCCCCCCCCCGCCTCCCCCCGCACCCATCCCACCCACACACACAGTAATTATCCTCTTCCAGACCCGCAACCGCCCCATCCCCCGCCCCCCAACGTTCGCCGTCGTTTACCCCCCCTTCCCGACTCAACAACACCCCACTATCCAACTATCCTCCTCCAGACCCCAGACAATCAGTCCCCCCCCCCCCATTCCTCTCCCCCTACTCCCCCCCCCCGCCCCCCGCCCGCCCGCAGCCATGGTTACCTTATAGGGGTGGGTGGGCCTTTCATTCTCTTTCCCTTGGTTGTCCCGCTGTCCCGCCGACCATGTTTTACCATTGTTCGTCTCCAACTGCTGGTGTATCTCTCCGGCCAATCCAGCACTAATGGCGCCGACAACACCCCTGTAGTAACCGCTCCCAGCTTATCAACCACTACGGGAGGCCCTCCCATTCACCTCCAGCCATGCACTCCTCTGCCTCGTTTGTCGATATCGTCTTCCCCTAGCCCCCCCCCCCCCCGCCCCCTACTCACCCCCCGGTCGCCCTTCCCCGCGAGGTGTAAATTATCGTGTCGCCTCCCCACAGTGTCGGGGTAAGATACCCGGATGGTAAAACAGACGCGCGATAATGGCCGAGGGATAATGGGCATAACGCGCTAACTGAATGAAGCCTTCAGGAGGAGAAATCGGCCATTTTTTGCTTTGGTTGGGACGTCATGGGGTCCACAATTTATCGGCAGGCAGGGAGGCGGGGGTAAAGGTAGGGGTGGCATTGGTACACCCAATATGGTAATGGCTGGATGGCAGATTGATGGCTGTCTTCCTCTTGAGCTCGGTATATTTTTATTCGGTAGAGCTCACGCATTACTTAGCAGCTTGAAGTAATACAAAACATTATCCTGGACACCCTGGAGATTAGGGATTTCATTAAGCCATTTACATCTATATACATATCTCTTCGTAATTAAACAAATATGATTAATAAGTCGCTCATGCGAAGAGTCTTAATTCTGGGGTAGTGAGTGACTCACTCTGGGGCGAGCGGGGTGCGTTCTGGGGTAGTGAGTGACTCACTCTGGGGCGTGGGGGGTGCTTTCTGGGGTAGTGAGTGACTCACTCTGGGGCGTGGGGGTGCTTTCTGGGGTAGTGAGTGACTCACTCTGGGGCGAGCGGGGTGCTTTCTGGGGTAGTGAGTGACTCACTCTGGGGCGAGCGGGGTGCGTTCTGGGGTAGTGAGTGACTCACTCTTGGGCGTGGGGGGTGCTTTCTGGGGTAGTGAGTGACTCACTCTGGGGCGTGGGGGGTGCTTTCTGGGGTAGTGAGTGACTCACTCTGGGGCGAGCGGGGTGCGTTCTGGGGTAGTGAGTGACTCACTCTGGGGCGTGGGGGGTGCTTTCTGGGGTAGTGATTGACTCACTCTGGGGCGTGGGGGGTGCTTTCTGGGGTAGTGAGTGACTCACTCTGGGGCGAGCGGGGTGCGTTCTGGGTAGTGAGTGACTCACTCTTGGGCGTGGGGGGTGCTTTCTGGGGTAGTGAGTGACTCACTCTGGGGCGAGCGGGGTGCGTTCTGGGGTAGTGAGTGACTCACTCTGGGGCGTGGGGGGTGCTTTCTGGGGTAGTGAGTGACTCACTCTGGGGCGTGGGGGTGCTTTCTGGGGTAGTGAGTGACTCACTCTGGGGCGAGCGGGGTGCTTTCTGGGGTAGTGAGTGACTCACTCTGGGGCGTGGGGGGTGCTTTCTGGGGTAGTGAGTGACTCACTCTGGGGCGAGCGGGGTGCGTTCTGGGGTAGTGAGTGACTCACTCTGGGGCGTGGGGGGTGCTTTCTGGGGTAGTGATTGACTCACTCTGGGGCGTGGGGGGTGCTTTCTGGGGTAGTGATTGACTCACTCTGGGGCGAGCGGGGTGCGTTCTGGGGTAGTGAGTGACTGGGGCGTGTGAGGTGTTGGGGGTTGGTCTATCGGGGCCATCATGCCCGGAGAACCACGGGACGCCGACAGGTGGTTGGATAACAACGCACCCCCCTGTAGCTTCACCCTCGCCATTCACCAATCACCCCCGGATCCAGACCCCCACCCCCGGATCACGACCCCCACCCCCGGATCCCGACCCCCACCCCCGGATCCCGACCCCCACCCCCGGATCCCGAACCCCACCCCCGGATCCCGACCCCCACCCCCGGATCCCGACCCCCACCCCATTGCCAGCACGTCCCTCACCACACCCAGTCACCCTGCCCCCCTTTCCCCGGGTGTCCAGTCTCCCACTATCTCACTTCCCGCGAACGACTCCTGGACCCCCGCCGTCCACCCCATCCCCTCGCCCCCCCCCCCCCCGTTGCCATTGGCACCTGATGGTCTGATCTAGATGGCCCTGCACCATTAGCCCCTCGATTGGGCGTCTTGGCATTAGGGGCCCCGGGGACACGTGTCAGGAGATCCGGAGTGGTGGCTGGGGGGGGGGGGGGGCACCCATTGGTGGCTGGCGGACGGCACTCTGGAGACCCGGGGTGTCCCAGAGTCTCTACATCAGGGTGTGACAGTGACCTGACTGAAAGATCGTCTTGACATAATTGGGAGAGGAGGGGGTGGGAGGGGAGGTTAAAGGGAGCCGCCGGCAACCAGGAGGACTGGTGGCAGGGACGATATGGAGACCAGCTTGATGTGCTGCAGTGACGGAGCTCTTTATGAACATATCATTAAATATTGTCTGCTGTCCATCGCGTTGACAATATACTTTATTCTAAGTATTAAGGATGTTACGGGCAGTATTGACGATGTTACAGGCAGTATTAAGGATGTTACGGGCAGTATTGAGGATGTTACGGGCAGTATTAAGGATGTTACGGGCAGTATTAAGGATGTTACGGGCAGTATTAAGGATGTTACGGGCAGTATTAAGGATGTTACGGGCAGTATTAAGGATGTTACGGGCAGTATTGAGGATGTTACGGGCAGTATTAAGGATGTTACGGGCAGTATTAAGGATGTTACGGGCAGTATTAAGGATGTTACGGGCAGTATTAAGGATGTTACGGGCAGTATTAAGGATGTTACGGGCAGTATTAAGGATGTTACGGGCAGTATTAAGGATGTTACGGGCAGTATTGAGGATGTTACGGGCAGTATTAAGGATGTTACGGGCAGTATTAAGGATGTTACGGGCAGTATTAAGGATGTTACGGGCAGTATTAAGGATGTTACGGGCAGTATTAAGGATGTTACGGGCAGTATTAAGGATGTTACGGGCAGTATTAGGGATGTTACGGGCAGTATTAAGGATGTTACGGGCAGTATTGAGGATGTTACGGGCAGTATTAAGGATGTTACGGGCAGTATTAAGGATGTTACGGGCAGTATTAAGGATGTTACGGGCAGTATTGAGGATGTTACGGGCAGTATTAAAGATGTTACGGGCAGTATTAAGAATGTTACGGGCAGTATTAAGGA
>CAXHSH010001026.1:0-20456 GCA_964019135.1 Arenicola marina
GAAAAGGAGGAGGAAATGGAGGAGGGGGAAGAGGAGGGGGAGGAGTAGGAGGGGACGGAGGAGAGGGAGGAGGAGGAGGGGGAGATGGTGATGTGGGGGAGGAGGAGGAGGAGGAGAAAGAAGAAGAGGAATGTTGTGCATGGGGCGAGTGAGAGGGGCGGGGATGGTTGGCGTTCACCACTGGGTATGAACACCGACACCGTATTCCTTCCTCACTTGGTTTTACTTCATGGTAACAGGATGTCGACTGATGGCGGGAAATACTGGGTTATACGTAGAAAGAATGTGTCATGTTGTGGAAAGTACATTTCCGACCTTTTTGCATTCGGGTCACGCTACTAGACTTTCTTTAATTATCAGGATGCATCTGTGTCTTTCTTCTTTTACATAAAGAAACCTAACAGTATGGAATACCAGAGAATACCGAACGCAACACTCTCCGATCTCAAGATAAAATGAGACGACTTAACAATTCGCATGTTTCATCCAACCCGATTCGATTGTCCCGGTGATTTCGCGGCCCTTTTCAGCATTCAAATGCACAGAGACATCGCCTACAAATGCAGCCAATTGACACTTTGAAACACAAATCATCTTACGTATTTAGCGGAAATGATATATATTCATGATGGTGAACATGTGATGGTTCAGCGTGATGAAGATCGGTTCACACAATGATATTTATAACGTGGCACATGACGACCATTGATAACGTTTACAGACGCAAGACATTCCACCCATTAGTAAGTTCTTGTGGCTATCACAACCCAATCTATGGTCATATACAGAGCCATGTACATTTGTCACTTAATATCATGGCCCAGGGTATTGTCACTCAATATCAGGGCCCAGAATATTGTCACTCAATATCATGGTCCAGTGTATTGTCACTCAATATCACGGTCCAGTGTATTGTCACTTAATATCAGGGCCCAGAATATTGTCACTCAATATCATGGTCCAGTGTATTGTCACTCAATATCACGGTCCAGTGTATTGTCACTTAATATCAGGGCCCAGAGTATTTTCACTCAATATCATGGTCCAGGGTTTGGTCACTCAATATCAGGGCCCAGGGTATGGTCACTCAATATGATGGTCCTGTGTATTGTCACTCAATATCGTCACTCAATATCATGGTCCAGTGTATTTTCACTTAATATCAGGGCTCAGAGAATTGTCACTCAATATCATGGTCCAGTGTATTGTCACTCAATATCAGGGTCCGAAGTATTGTCACTCAATATCAGGGTCCGAAGTATTGTCACTCAATATCAGGGCCCAGGGTATTGTCACTCAATATCAGGCCCCATAGTATTGTCACTCAATTTTTTTTTTTTTTTTTTTTTTTTTTCACACTGTGACGTTTATTATTGTATAAAATACATTCGCTCCATCCAAATTAGCTGCTCTCCTACAATTCAATGGATGTGTCTACGAAGGTTCTATGAATGCAGTCTCCCCTTCACTTTCTCTCAGCAGCATAAAACACTTTCCCCGTCCCAGTCATACCGTGGTCCTCAAAGCCCGGGGCTTGAGCCCACTGTTCAGTCATCACACACAGGTCCCCAGAAAGGAAGGCGACGCCTCGCACAATTAAATGAACACGCACTACACAATTGTGCACGACGATAACGAGTAAACAAGTTCGACGGGATATCCAAAAGTCAAGAAGAATCTTCCTAAGAGTGACGTCTCTCATCTCCACCAGGCTGTCCCTCCGTGATCCTTTGAGGGAGGGGGGACACGGGTTCGCGGGGACGTCAACACACCAAACCTGTGACAAGTTCTGTAGAAAAAAAAGGGAAAGAAATCCGGCCCCCTTAGACGAAGTCAACTTTCTCCCAATGTCTCCGGTAATGTGTCATTGTCTCGACGTCACTCAATATTTTAGGGCGCAGAGTATTGTCAATAATTTAATGGATGGAAGTATGACACTTAATGTGGTGGCCCAAAGTTTTGATGTCACGGGAACAGTGTCACTCAACGTAACGTATTTGCAATGCCGTGGCAATGAACGACTTACCTTTAATTTACAATATTGAAGGAGGCCGATAAACACTGCGGTACATGTTATTACATACAAAGTGCATAATGCTATTTGGTTGCCACGCCGAACCACTGCCAGATACAGAGTTATCGCACTTCCTTATTGCATTACATCACCGGTCACTAGGGGTACGGATACGGTATGTATAGGTACCCAGTCCTCGCACGTATGACACCCACCCCCCCCACCCCCCCCCCCCAACCCCCACACCCCCCAGTCCCCCGCGCCCCACACACCGACGACATGATGTATGAGTCGGCCATGTTCGGGCAGGCTGTGGCACCGGCCGTCAAGTTACGGGCTGGCAATACACACACTCCGAAATGGCATGAAACATTCATAATTCATCGTACGGCAATTCCGGCGAGCAAGGAAAAGACGGGGGTTTCGGCACACCGCCGGCATACCACCGGCACACCGCCGGCACACCACCGCACACCGCCGGCACACCTCCGGCACATCGCCAGCTAATCCGCCGGCAAACCGCCGGCACATAAACCGACGGCATATGAACCGCCGGCACACCAACGGCACACCGCCTGCACATCGTGGGTACACCCACGAGACACCGCCGGCACACTGCCTGCACACCGCCGGCCCACTGCCGGGCACACCGCCGGCACACTGCCGGCACACCGCTGGCACATCGGCGACACACCCACGGAACACCCACTGCACACCGCAAGGGAATGGACAGGTTACCATCAATATTTGCTGCTGTTCGGTTTCAACATCCTCACTAGCAAGGTCGACAAGTGTTCTACTTCCGGTTATGTGGCACCGATGTCCTGCATGGACTCCTTGGCGCCACTACACCCCATCCGGCCCTCCCACTCTCCCCCTCCCTCCTCGTCTTCCCCTCCGCGCCCGTCCCGCACCCTCCCTCACCATCTCTTACTTTCCCTCACCCCCCTCTGACCCTGCCTGCCGCCCTGTTTCACGCCTCCAGACTCTGGCGACATGATTAACTCCCGGTGGAGTTGTAAAATGAAGAGTAGAAACAGAAACGAATGTATGTATCCCCTGAGAGGACGGTGGTGGGGGGAGGGATATGCGGAGTGAGAAGTAAGGGGTATTAGTTTGGAGTGGACAAGTTAACCCCGGGCAGCTGAATTGTTTGTTAGGCCACCGTCCGCCAAGCCACCCCCTTGCACTGCGATCACGCCCCCCCCCCCCCCCCCCTGGCCAGCCACGCCACTCGGCATGCCATCCCCGCCAGGCCACATCTCGCCCCCACCCCCCTCAGCCAGGTGTCTCACAACCCCACACCACCCCCTACCGCCACCTCTACCAACCTATGGGTCCCCCCCCCCCTTCTACCGAACCCACGAACCCCCGCCCCCCCCTCTGCTTCCGCGCCACGTACCCCCGACCCCCTCTACCACGCCACGCCCCCCCCCTCTACCACGCCACGCCTCCCCCTCTACCACGAAACCACCCTCTACCACCCCACCCCCTCTACCACGCCACGCCACCCCCTCTACCACGCCACGTCTCACCCTCTACCACGCCACCCCCCTCTACGACGCCACGTCTCCCCTTCTACCACGCCACGTCTCCACCTCTACCACGAAACCACCCTCTATCACGCCACGTCCCCCCTTTACCACGCCACGCCCGCCTCTACCACGCCATGCTCCCCTCTACCACGCCACGTCTCCACCCTCTACCACGAAACCACCCTCTACCACGCCACGTTCTCCCTCTACCACGCCACGCCCCCCCTCCCCTACCACGCCACGTCCCCTATCATCTACCCGGGACGCCCTCTCCCAGCCCCACCTTATCTACCACGCCACTTCATCCCGTCTACCGCGCTATGCCCCTCTCTACCGCCTCACGCCCCCCCTCTACCACGCCCCCCAGGCGATGAATGTCCCCGTTACTCCCACTGGATCAAAAACAAGTGGCATGGCAGGTGCGACGGGGGGGGGGGGGGGGGGGTCGATGGGGCAGGTCGGCTGCATGCCCTGGACGCTGTAACCACTGTTGGCCTTCTAGCGTCAATGGAAGATGGAAGGGAAGAAGGGAGCCATGTCCCCGGGGGTAATCCCCTACACTTTGCCAACAAAGACCTGGGATCTTTATCCTGCGACCGCACAGACATGACCACAGCGGGGCTCGAACCACCGACCCACGTGCAGTTAGGCTCTCAGTTGGCCAGAGCGCTCAATGCGAGTGCTCTAACCCACTGAGCTATCGGGGCGGCCCCCGATGTGGCAGGACTCAACTACGCGGGATGTGGGAGCCAGGGCCAAGGAACGGGGGTGCGACCTGCCATCCTAGTACGCTTGGCTCAGTCGGTGCGAGGGCTTAGCTGCCGATCAACAGGCCAGGGAGTCGCTCCCTGGAACCTTCATCTGGGGTGTATTTCATCAGTAAAAGCTACCTAGCATTCGTGTTCTTGTAAAACAACGACGTCTTCGTTGGCTTGGGAACGTTGAGCATAATATGCAAAATGTGACGCATTCCAAAGGATCTGCTCTACAGTGAGCTTGCCGCCGGATAAAGGTCAACTGGACGGCCAAAGCTCAGATTTAAGAATGTTTGTAAGCGTGACATGAAGGCCTTCTGCATCGATTTAAAGGCTTGGGATGATCTAGGGAGGGAGGGGGGGGGGCGAGGGGGGGGGGGGGCAAGGACCGTATACCAGGGGCTGCAGCAACCATGGGTTGCTCGGGGCGTGAGGGAGAGGGGATGCTAGGGAGGGGTGGGGCGAGGGGGGAGGGAATGAGGGAGAGAGGGTGCTAGGGAGGGGTGGGGCGAGGGGGGTGGCGGTGAGGGAGAGGGGGGTGCTGGGGAGGGAGAGGGGGTGCTGGTGAGGGGGTGGGGTATTTCCGTTCCTCTGGAACGGGGGTTTTCATTTGACCGTGAACTCGAAATGAGGCAAATAATTCTTCGTGAACTAGGAATCGGGTATTAGCCGACCGTCGTGATCAAGGATTTTCATTAATCGTGAACTGGGAATTTATATATTAAATAAACGTGAACCGGGAAATCGCTAATTTATATCATGTATCCGCCGTTTCTGTGTATGCGGGGAGTTATCCTTATTGACTCATCGTGACCTGGGAAAGAAGAAATTTATCCTTCGTGATTCTGGGAACACGAACCCCCCTTGAACCCCCCTTGATCCCCCCCCCCCCGCCCACGGATGCCAACAACCACAAGTTTCACTTTGTCGAAAGTCTGTATATATATGCATCCGGATAACTGGTATTGGCGATCGTGGTTACCATTTGTTTATTTTATTCTTATACGGAACTTTCCTAAGAAGCCTTTCCATTGGATCCCAAAGTCTTTAAACAATTTTTTTGCGTAAAACGCTTACTTCAATTCCGTATATTATGTAATTTCGTAATATACCACTTATTTTGCGGAAAATGGCGTGATGTTTGCATTCATAGATATACTTCCTACATATGAGCATTACATAATCTAGTTTATGATTAATTCCCCCGTTGATATTAGAGATATGTCCACCAGTTGAATTGTTTAGTAAGTTTAGTTTATTTGCATCATCGGTTTAAATATGAAGGAACATCATAGCTTTTATCGTAACTATGTTGCAAATATTGTTTTGAAAAATATCGTTCTCCGAGAAAGTTCACGAAAATGGCTCATTACACTCCCAATAATCGCCGAGTAATTTTTACCTCTGGTGGCGCGAAAAGTTACGAACAAAGTCGCAATAATCAGCATGTACAGCGATAGCGCAATGACGCTTAGTGAATCTCAAGCAGCGACTGGGCCATGTTACCTCGCAGTGGCGGGCGTTCTTCCATCTAGCGACTCCCTGCGGCTTCAGTGTGACCCACACTGTTAATACAATCTACTAGTACGCTGGCTTCATTTGTTGGGCTTGACATGAACAGACCGCAGCGTGACTGACAAGACTGGCTTTCCGATTGTTTGACCTCCTCGGCCAATTCTCGGGTTGATGTCACCAAGGAGGGGTCACCGCGGCGGGATGCATTGGGGAGGGGGGGGGGTGGGTAGGGGAGGTGGGGGGGTGGCGGTGGGTGGAGGTGGGGGGGGGGCACGGAAACCGGGACGAGGGTGAAGCGGGTGGAGTGAATAGGATTTAGCACCGATGATTGGGGAGAGACGGTTGCAGGGAGAAGGGTGCGGTGGATATGACGTCATAGAAAGATTATGACAAGGGTGTAATGTGTAGAGTGGATATGACGTCATAGAAGGGTGATGGCGAGGGTGGCTGTTACGTCATAGAAGGGTGATGGCGAGGGTGGAATGTGTAGAGTGGATATGACGTCATAGCAGGGTGATGGCGAGGGCAGAATGTGTCGGATAGATATGACATCATAGAAGGGTGATGGCGACGGTAGATATGACGTCACGGAAGGTGATGGCGAGGGTGAAATGTGTAGTGTGGATATGACTTCATAGAAGGTTGATTGCCAAGTTTGTGGGGATTGAGCGGATATGACGTCATAGGTTCACGGCGAAGATGGGGTGGATTAGCTGGATGTGAGTTTGTGAAAGGTTAACGGCGCGGGTGGACTAGGTAGGGTGGTAATGACTTGTTAGTGGCTTGATAGCCAGATGACATACCGAAATGAAAAACGTCGATGATTAGAGGTTAAACAGTGTGGTGCGTAACTGTGGAATGACGTCATGATATGACGTCACCTAGTGTTGAATGTATGTCAACTTTGGTAGGATGGTTGCTATGGCTGGGCGAGGTATGGCTGTTTTGGAGACACACACAGGTTGATGAGAAGATTGGGTTGATGACGTCATTATGGCGTCATGGGGAATGCGGCTGGGTGGTTTTTAACGTGTAGGGGAGGGGGGGGGGAGGTATGGCCGGTATGGACGACTCCAATACTATCCGTACTTACCACCCACGCCCCCTAGCCCGCCCTCGTTTTTACCACCTCCTTTCTCTCCCTCCTCCCCACAGGGACAATCTTACAACACAAACATGATGTATGAGGTGCTCTATGGACCGTATACCAGGGCTGCAGCAACAATGGGTTGCTCGGGGCGTGAGGGAGAGGGGATGCTAGGGAGCGGTGGGGCGAGGGGGGAGGGATGAGGGAGAGAGGGTGCTAGGGAGGGGTGGGGCGAGAGGGGTGGCGGTGAGGGAGAGGGGGTGCTGGGGAGGGAGTGGGGCGAGGGAAGGGGGTGAGGGAGAGGGGGTGCTGGTGAGGGAGTGGGGTGAGGGAGGGGGGTGAGGGAGAGGGGGTGCTGGGGAGGGGGTGGGGCGAGGGGGGGGGGAGTGCGCATGCACGTACATTGCACGTGTGTGCCACGGAGAATACTCCACGGTCAATATTAGACTAGATGATGTGGCGGTGGGGTGATGTGAGAGGGGTGAGGGGCAGTGTGGGTGTGGGAGGGGGAGGAGGGGCGGAGCAGGTGATGTTCGGACTCTCTCTAATCCCGGTGCTAGACAGGGTCAGAGGGGGGGACAGGGCCAGGGGGGGGGCAGGGCAAGGGGGGGAGGCAGGGCCAGTGGGGGGGCAGGGCCAGGGAGGGGGAACAGGGCCAGGGGGCGGGGACAGGGCCAGGGAGGGAGAACAGGGACAGGGAGGGGGAACAGGGACAGGGAGGGAGAACAGGGACAGGGAGGGGGAACAGGGACAGGGAGGGGGAACAGGGACAGGGAGGGGGAACAGGGACAGGGAGGGGGAACAGGGACAGGGAGGGGGAACAGGGACAGGGAGGGGGAACAGGGCCAGGGGGGGCGGCAGGGCCGCGGGGGGGGGGTGGCAGGGCCAGGGAGGGGGAACAGGGCCAGGGAGCGGGGACAGGGCCAGGGAGGGAGAACATGGCCAGGGCCGTGGAGGGGGGGGGGAGAACAGGGACAGGGAGGGGGAACAGGGACAGGGAGGGAGAACAGGGCCGTGGAGCGGGGGGGGGGGGCAGGGCCAGGGAGGCGGAACAGGGCCAGGGAGGGGGAACAGGGCCAGGGAGGGGGGCAGGGCCAGTGAGGGGGAACAGGGCCAGGGGGGGGCAGGGCCAGGGAGGGGGAACAGGGCCAGGGGGGGGGGGGGGTAGAAAAGCCAGGGAGGGGAAAAGGGCCCCGAAGATGCGGGCCATTAATCATATAAACCCGCGTTGTGCCATATAACTTATGGTGGCAGCATACAGCTTACTTGAATTGAATCATCATGCAATTATGAACTTCATTAGCCTACGTAACCAACCCGGAAAACTCATTTATTCGTCATTAAGGAATAATCGACCTTGGAATTTCATTTATTTAGTCTCCATGCAAAACGTCACCTACAACACCAACATTCATATGTTCCTAGTGTTATTATAATAAACAGTATATTATATAAATAATTAATGATAATAAACTACGTCACAATAATGGCTCTTGATGACGAAAATACCATTCGTATACCATACCATGTGTGTTTTAGAAGACACCAGGCTCCAGCGTCCAGTGCCGATTTTTCAAAATTATCAGAGTCGAATGTCGATTTTTCAGATCCTCAGTGTCGGAATTTCGAGGTCAATGTCGAATGTCGATTTTTCACATATGCCTGTATCGCGGGTCGCCATTTACCCCCTCCACACCCCCTTTAGGGGGGGGGGGGGTTGAAGGAGGGGGGTGTTGAAAAGGGGGGGGGGGCGAGTAACGGTACATGCACTTATACAACTCTGGACATTGTACTAAGGACGAGAAATATGGCTTTCGATCAGACTTTCGACACGCCAACACTTCACCAAGTCTCATCTACACGTATGCTGATACGATGCGCCTGAATTGAGCATCGAGATAGATCAAA
The DNA here is from genome assembly GCA_964019135.1 of Arenicola marina. NCBI lineage: Eukaryota > Metazoa > Annelida > Polychaeta > Arenicolidae > Arenicola > Arenicola marina. The sequence goes on from CAXHSH010001026.1 coordinate 8,815, forward strand.
AGGCAATTTGGGCGGCGACTGATGGCCACCGAGGTACCGAAATGATGGAGGTAGACAGGCGGCAGATGGCGGTCTGAGATGGCCAGGCGCAGAGCTGCAGGTTGCATGGCTCCATCTCGTCAATCATGTGAAATAGAGTTCGGGACTTACTTGCGATTCTGTTTGATTTGAAAGATGGTAAGCATTAGATATTGCACGATGTAGGGGTGGCGGGAATGGTGTTGGTGGTGGTAGGGTGGGATGGGGTGGAAGGGGAATAGCTTGTGGTGGGGGGTAGGATGGGATGGGGTGGAAGGAGAGCGGCTGGTGGTGGGGGGTATATAGGTGAGGTTGGGAGTTGAACCGGAACGGCTGGTGTTGTTAGTGGGGTGGGATGGGGGTGGTAGGGGAACGCCTTGTGGTGGGGATAGGGAGGTGTAGGGGTGGAAGGAGAGCGGCTACTTGGGGGGGTAGGTGGGGGGGGGCGGCTGGTGGTGGGTGTAGTGTGGGGGTGGAAGGAACGACCGATGCTGGTGGTAGGGTGGGGTGTAAGGGGAACTGCTGGTGGAGGTAGGTGGGGAGGGGGGGGGGGGGACGGCTACTGATAAATCTGTATATGACTCACTTTCCGTCATATTCTCAAGCCTTTCTGAGGACCGGGGATGTTTTCTGGGTATGGTGGGGTCTAGAGAGATGTCCAGTCGAACACAGAGAAAACATCGCTTTGGCCATCACTTGACCAGATAGTTGGGGGTAGGGATGAAGGGGGGGGGGGGGGGGGGAGGGGGGGCAAGGGGGTTGTATTCCCAGATTACGAAGAATAAATTTCTTTGTTCCCACATCACGATGAATTAAAAAGGATAACTACCCGCGTACAAAGGAAGGGGCGGATTGGTGAAATAAATTACCGATTTCTCAATTCGCGGTTATTTAATATTAAAATTCCCAGTTCATGATTACTGAACATCGTTGATCACGACGGTCGGCTAACACCCGATTCCCAGTTCACGAAGAATTATTTGCCTCATCATCAGTTCACGGTGAAATGAAAACCCCATTTCCGAGAAACGAAAATACCAGTTGACTCCGCCGCTATAGCAATGAGGAGGGAATCCTCTTTAGCAATGAGGAGGCAATCCTTAGCAATGAGGAGGGAATCCTCTTTAGCAATGAGGAGGGAATCCTCCTTAGCAATGAGGAGGGAATCCTCCTTAGCAATGAGGAGGGAATCCTCCTTAGCAATGAGGAGGGAATCCTCTTCAGCAATGAGGAGGGAATCCTCCTTAGCAATGAGGAGGGAATCCTCCTTAGCAATGAGGAGGGAATCCTCTTTAGCAATGAGGAGGGAATCCTCCTTAGCAATGAGGAGGGAATCCTCTTTAGCAATGAGGAGGGAATCCTCCTTAGCAATGAGGAGGGAATCCTCTTCAGCAATGAGGGGGGAATCTTCCTTAGCAATGAGAAGGGAATCCTCCTTAGCAATGAGGAGGGAATTCTCCTTAGCAATGAGGAGGGAATCCTCCTTAGCAATGAGGAGGGAATCCTCCTTAGCAATGAGAAGGGAATCCTCCTTAGCAATGAGGAGGGAATCCTCCTTAGCAATGAGGAGGGAATTCTCCTTAGCAATGAGGAGGGAATCCTCCTTAGCAATGAGGAGGGAATCCTCCTTAGCAATGAGGAGGGAATCCTCCTTAGCAATGAGGAGGGAATCCTCCTTAGCAATGAGGAGGGAATCCTCCTTAGCAATGAGGAGGGAATCCTCCTTAGCAATGAGGAGGGAATCCTCCTTAGCCATGAGGAGGGAATCTTCCTTAGCAATGAGAAGGGAATCCTCTTCAGCAATGAGGAGGGAATCCTCTTTGGCAATGAGGAAGGAATCCTCCTTAGCAATGAGGATGGAATCCTCTTTGGCAATGAGGAGGGAATCCTCTTTAGCAATGAGGAGGGAATTCTCCTTAGCAATGAGGAGGGAATCCTCCTTAGCAATGAGGAGGGAATCCTCTTTAGCAATGAGGAGGGAATCCTCCTTAGCCATGAGGAGGGAATCCTCCTTAGCAATGAGAAGGGAATCCTCTTCAGCAATGAGGAGGGAATCCTCTTTGGCAATGAGGAAGGAATCCTCCTTAGCAATGAGGATGGAATCCTCTTTGGCAATGAGGAGGGAATCCTCTTTAGCAATGAGGAGGGAATCCTCTTAAGCAATGAGGAGGGAATCCTCTTAAGCAATGAGAAGAGAATCCTCCTCAGCAATGAGGAGGGAATCCTCCTTAGCAATGAGGAGGGAATCCTCCTTAGCAATGAGGAGGCAATCCTTAGCAATGAGGAGGGAATCCTCTTTGGCAATGAGGAGGGAATCCTCTTTAGCAATGAGGAGGGAATCCTCCTTAGCAATGAGGAGGGAATCCTCTTTAGCAATGAGGAGGGAATCCTCTTAAGCAATGAGGAGGGAATGCTCCTTAGTAATGAGGAGGGAATCCTCTTTGGCAATGAGGAGGGAATCCTCCTTAGCAATGAGGAGGGAATCCTCTTCAGCAATGAGGGGGGAATCCTCCTTAGCAATGAGGAGGGAATCCTCCTTAGCAATGAGGAGGGAATCCTCTTTAGCAATGAGGAGGGAATCCTCCTTAGCAATGAGGAGGGAATCCTCTTTAGCAATGAGGAGGGAATCCTCCTTAGCAATGAGGAGGGAATCCTCTTCAGCAATGAGGGGGGAATCTTCCTTAGCAATGAGAAGGGAATCCTCCTTAGCAATGAGGAGGGAATTCTCCTTAGCAATGAGGAGGGAATCCTCCTTAGCAATGAGGAGGGAATCCTCCTTAGCAATGAGAAGGGAATCCTCCTTAGCAATGAGGAGGGAATCCTCCTTAGCAATGAGGAGGGAATTCTCCTTAGCAATGAGGAGGGAATCCTCCTTAGCAATGAGGAGGGAATCCTCCTTAGCAATGAGGAGGGAATCCTCCTTAGCAATGAGGAGGGAATCCTCCTTAGCAATGAGGAGGGAATCCTCCTTAGCAATGAGGAGGGAATCCTCCTTAGCAATGAGGAGGGAATCCTCCTTAGCCATGAGGAGGGAATCCTCCTTAGCAATGAGAAGGGAATCCTCTTCAGCAATGAGGAGAGAATCCTCTTTGGCAATGAGGAAGGAATCCTCCTTAGCAATGAGGATGGAATCCTCTTTGGCAATGAGGAGGGAATCCTCTTTAGCAATGAGGAGGGAATTCTCCTTAGCAATGAGGAGGGAATCCTCCTTAGCAATGAGGAGGGAATCCTCTTTAGCAATGAGGAGGGAATCCTCCTTAGCCATGAGGAGGGAATCCTCCTTAGCAATGAGAAGGGAATCCTCTTCAGCAATGAGGAGGGAATCCTCTTTGGCAATGAGGAAGGAATCCTCCTTAGCAATGAGGATGGAATCCTCTTTGGCAATGAGGAGGGAATCCTCTTTAGCAATGAGGAGGGAATCCTCTTAAGCAATGAGGAGGGAATCCTCTTAAGCAATGAGAAGAGAATCCTCCTCAGCAATGAGGAGGGAATCCTCCTTAGCAATGAGGAGGGAATCCTCCTTAGCAATGAGGAGGCAATCCTTAGCAATGAGGAGGGAATCCTCTTTGGCAATGAGGAGGGAATCCTCTTTAGCAATGAGGAGGGAATCCTCCTTAGCAATGAGGAGGGAATCCTCTTTAGCAATGAGGAGGGAATCCTCTTAAGCAATGAGGAGGGAATGCTCCTTAGTAATGAGGAGGGAATCCTCTTTGGCAATGAGGAGGGAATGCTCCTTAGCAATGAGGAGGGAATCCTCTTTAGCAATGAGGAGGGAATCCTCCTTAGCAATGAGGAGGGAATCCTCCTTAGCAATGAGGAGGGAATCCTCCTTAGCAATGAGGAGGGAATCCTCTTAAGCAATGAGGAGGGAATGCTCCTTAGTAATGAGGAGGGAATCCTCCTTAGCAATGAGGAGAGAATCCTTCTTAGCAATGAGGAGAGAATTCTCCTTAGCAACGAGAAGAGAATCCTCCTTAGCAATGAGGAGGGAATGCTCCTTAGCAATGAGGAGGGAATCCTCCTTAGTAATGAGGAGGGAAGCCTCCTTAGCAATGAAGAGGTAATCCTCCTTAGCAATGAGGAGGGAATCCTCCTTAGCAATGAGGAGAGAATTCTCCTTAGCAATGAGAAGAGAATCCTCCTCAGCAATGAGGAGGGAATCCTCCTTAACAATGAGGGGAGAATCCTCCTTAACAATGAGGAGGGAATCCTCTTTAGCAATGAGGAGGGAATCCTCTTTAGCAATGAGGAGGGAATCCTCTTTAGCAATGAGGAGGGAATCCTCCTTAGCAATGAGGAGGGAATCCTCTTTGGCAATGAGGAGGGAATCCTCTTCAGCAATGAGGAGGGAATCCTCCTTAGCAATGAGGAGGGAATCCTCTTTGGCAATGAGGAGGGAATCCTCTTCAGCAATGAGGAGGGAATCCTCCTTAGCAATGAGAAGGGAATCCTCCTTAGCAATGAGGAGGGACTCCTCCTTAGCAATGAGGAGGGAATCCTCCTTAGCAATGAGGAGGGAATCCTCCTTAGCAATGAGAAGGGAATCCTCCTTAGCAATGAGGAGGGACTCCTCCTTAGCAATGAGGGGAGAATCCTCCTTAGCAATGAGGAGGGAATCCTCTTTAGCAATGAGGAGGGAATCCTCTTTAGCAATGAGGAGGGAATCCTCTTTAGCAATGAGGAGGGAATCCTCTTTGGCAATGAGGAGGGAATCCTCTTCAGCAATGAGGAGGGAATCCTCCTTAGCAATGAGGAGGGAATCCTCTTTGGCAATGAGGAGGGAATCCTCTTCAGCAATGAGGAGGGAATCCTCCTTAGCAATGAGAAGGGAATCCTCCTTAGCAATGAGGAGGGAATCCTCCTTAGCAATGAGGAGGGACTCCTCCTTAGCAATGAGGAGGGAATCCTCCTTAGCAATGAGGAGGGAATCCTCTTTAGCAATGAGGAGGGAATCCTCTTCAGCAATGAGGAGGGAATCCTCCTTAGCAATGAGGATGGAATCCTCTTTAGCAATGAGGAGGCAATCCTCCTTAGCAATGAGGATGGAATCCTCCTTAGCAATGAGGAGGGAATCCTCCTTAGCCATGAGGAGGGAATCCTCCTTAGCAATGAGGAGGGAATCCTCCTTAGCCATGAGGAGGGAATCCTCTTCAGCAATGAGGAGAGAATCCTCCTTAGCAATGAGGATGGAATCCTCTTTGGCAATGAGGAGGGAATCCTCTTCAGCAATGAGGATGGAATCCTCTTTGGCAATGAGGAGGGAATCCTCTTTAGCAATGAGGAGGGAATCCTCTTCAGCAATGAGGAGGGAATCCTCCTTAGCAATGAGAATGGAATCCTCTTTGGCAATGAGGAGGGAATCCTCTTCAGCAATGAGGATGGAATCCTCTTTGGCAATGAGGAGGGAATCCTCTTTAGCAATGAGGAGGGAATCCTCTTTAGCAATGAGGAGGGAATCCTCCTTAGCAATGAGGAGGGAATCCTCTTTGGCAATGAGGAGGGAATCCTCTTCAGCAATGAGGAGGGAATCCTCCTTAGCAATGAGAAGGGAATCCTCCTTAGCAATGAGGAGGGACTCCTCCTTAGCAATGAGGAGAGAATTCTCCTTAGCAATGAGGAGGGACTCCTCCTTAGCAATGAGGAGGGAATCCTCCTTAGCAATGAGGAGGGAATCCTCCTTAGCAATGAGGAGGGAATCCTCCTTAGCAATGAGGAGGGAATCCTCCTTAGCAATGAGGGGGGAATCCTCCTTAGCAATGAGGAGGGAACCCCCTTAGCTCAATTACAGGAGTTGCAGATCAACAGGTCGTGGATGCGAACCTTGACCCGTATTTATTTGCTGAGTTAGTCGGTGAAGATCCCACCTCTTTTTTACCCTAGAGTAGGGGATTCGCACAGATACATGGTTCCTCTCTGACTTTACCCCTGCCATTGTCGCGAACTGACATGCATAGACAGGCTAAGAATAACGCGTACGGTTTACGGTTTGCAGTTTTTAAACAAACCACCCAAACGACCAACCATCTCTCCATCACCCCGTCCCTAACCCCATTGCATGACAAATACATCATTATCACATGGTAAGAATTATACAGTTATTACTGCATTGTTGTTGGCCGCACCACAGCACAACAGACAGCCTGTCATCTCCGTATGCCCAGCCATTGAGGCTGACATTGGAACAGACGGCGTCCACACATGGAACCCTAGAGCCGGGGTTGAAGATAAAATCACCGCGGACGCCGCACCATTATTTAAATACAGGCCTTTTGAACCGTAGGCGGTACGCCGTATTATTAAATAAAGGCCTCTAGTTGGTATTGGCGGCTCGTCTACGCTTCCCCCAGATTACTCCGCCGTCCGCCACTTTCCGAGGACTATTTACTTCCTCACGCTACAACAATAAAATAGTGCCTCACGTTATGGGGTCGGTGTGCCGTGAAAATGGAGCGATTTCCATTGGCCAGGGCAGAGAGGGAAAGGGAGGCAGGGGTAAAGGGGGACTGGAGGGGGTGGGGGGTGAGAGTATGGGGCTTTCTGTGGAGCAGTCTGTGCTGTATGTCCACTGGGGCGTATGATCGCATCTCATGCAGGTCTTAATAGAATTTATCAGTGACTACGGCGTAGTATAGGGTGATTTTGCTGGATGGGGGTTGGGGCTGATTGGTCATACTGGGCTGCACGGGTTTGATGCTATATGGGACTGACGGGGTTTGAGACTATACTGTGTTGTAGGGGTTTGAGGCTATACTGGGCTGTAGAGCCTTGATGCCATACTGGGCTGCATGGGTTCCAGTCTATACTGGATTGAAGGGGTTCGAGGCTATACTGGACTGAAAGGGTTCGAGGCTATACTGGACTGAAGGGGTTCGAGGCTATACTGGACTGAAGGGGTTCGAGGCTATACTGGGCTGCAAGGCTTTGAGGTTATACTGGGCTGAAGGGGTTCGAAGCTATACTGGGCTGCAAGGCTTTGAGGCTATACTGGGCTGAAGGGGTTCGAGGCCAAACTGGACTGAAGGGGTTCGAGGCTATACTGGGCTGCAAGGCTTTGAGGTTATACTGGGCTGTAGAGCCTTGATGCCATACTGGACTGAAGGGGTTCGAGGCTATACTGGACTGAAGGGGTTCGAGGCTATACTGGACTGAAGGGGTTTGAGGCTATACTGGACTGAAGGGGTTTGAGGCTATACTAGGGTGCTGCGAGGCGTTAATTGAAGCTACATTGGGCTACAGGAATTTCCGGCTTAGAAATTGAGCTGCAAGGGGTTTGAGGTTAACGCATTTAATAAAACAAAAGTGCTATCAATCCCCTTGCACTCACACTGTTTACGTAAAGTCCTATCAATCCCCTTGCACTCACACTGTTTACGTAAAGTTCTATCAATCTCCTTGCACTCACACTGTTTACGTAAAGTCCTATCAATCCCCTTGCACTCACACTGTTTACGTAAAGTCCTATCAATCTCCTTGCACTCACACTGTTTACGTGAAGGCCTATCAATCCCCTTGCACTCACACTGTTTCCGTAAAGTCCTATCAATCTTCTTGCACTCACACTGTTTCCGTAAAGTCCTATCAATCTTCTTGCACTCACACTGTTCACGTAAAGGGCTATCAATCTCCTTGCACTCACACTGTTTCCGTAAAGTCCTACCAATCTTCTTGCACTCACACTGTGTACGTAAAGTCCTATCAATCTCCTTACACTCACACTGTTTACGTGAAGTCCTATCAATCCCCTTGCACTCAGACTGTTTACGTAAAGTCCTATCAATCCCCTTGCACTCAGACTGTTTACGTAAAGTCCTATCAATCCCCTTGCACTCACACTGTTTACGTAAAGTCCTATCAATCCCCTTGCACTCACACTGTTTACGTGAAGTCCTATCAATCCCCTTGCACTCACACTGTTTACGTAAAGTCCTATCAATCCCCTTGCACTCACACTGTTTCTGTAAAGTCCTATCAATCTTCTTGCACTCCCACTGTTTACGTAAAGTCTTATCAATCCCCTTGCACTCACACTGTTTACGTGAAGTCCTATCAATCCCCTTGCACTCACACTGTTTACGTAAAGTCCTATCAATCCCCTTGCACTCACACTGTTTACGTGAAGTCCTATCAATCCCCTTGCACTCACACTGTTTACGTAAAGTCCTATCAATCCCCTTGCACTCACACTGTTTACGTAAAGTCCTATCAATCCCCTTGCACTCACACTGTTTCCGTAAAGTCCTATCAATCTCCTTGCACTCAGACTGTTTACGTTCAGTCCTATCAATCCCCTTGCACTCACACTGTTTACGTGAAGTCCTATCAATCCCCTTGCACTCACACTGTTTACGTAAAGGGCTATCAATCCCCTTGCACTCACACTGTTTACGTAAAGTCCTATCAATCCCCTTGCACTCACACTGTTTACGTAAAGGGCTATCAATCCCCTTGCACTCACACTGTTTACGTAAAGTCCTATCAATCCCCTTGCACTCACACTGTTTAGGTAAAGGGCTATCAATCCCCTTGCACTCACACTGTTTACGTAAAGTCCTATCAATCCCCTTGCACTCACACTGTTTACGTAAGTCCTATCAATCCCCTTGCACTCACACTGTTTCCGTGAAGTCCTATCAATCTCCTTGCACTCAGACTGTTTACGTTCAGTCCTATCAATCCCCTTGCACGCACACTGTTTATGTGAAGTCCTATCAATCCCCTTGCACTCACACTGTTTACGTAAAGTCCTATCAATCCCCTTGCACTCACACTGTTTACGTAAAGTTCTATCAATCCCCTTGCACTCACACTGTTTCCGTAAAGTCCTATCAATCTTCTTGCACTCACACTGTTTCCGTAAAGTCCTATCAATCTTCTTGCACTCACACTGTTTACGTAAAGTCCTATCAATCCCCTTGCACTCACACTGTTTACTTTAAGTCCTATCAATCCCCTTGCACTCACACTGTTTACGGAAAGTCCTATCAATCCCCTTGCACTCACACTGTTTACCTTAAGTCCTATCAATCCCCTTGCACTCACACTGTTTACGTAAAGTCTGATCAATCCCCTTGCACTCACACTGTTTACGTAAAGTCTGATCAACCCCCTTGCACTCACACTGTTTACGTGAAGTCTTATCAATCCCCTTGCACTCACACTGTTTACGGAAAGTCCTATCAATCCCCTTGCACTCACACTGTTTACGTAAAGTCCTATCAATCCCCTTGCACTCACACTGTTTCTGTAAAGTCCTATCAATCTTCTTGCACTCCCACTGTTTACGTAAAGTCTTATCAATCCCCTTGCACTCACACTGTTTACGTAAAGTCCTATCAATCCCCTTGCACTCACACTGTTTACGTAAAGTCCTATCAATCCCCTTGCACTCACACTGTTTACGTGAAGTCCTATCAATCCCCTTGCACTCACACTGTTTACTTTAAGTCCTATCAATCCCCTTGCACTCACACTGTTTACGGAAAGTCCTATCAATCCCCTTGCACTCACACTGTTTCCGTAAAGTCCTATCAATCCCCTTGCACTCATACTGTTTACCTTAAGTCCTATCAATCCCCTTGCACTCACACTGTTTACGTAAAGTCTGATCAACCCCCTTGCACTCACACTGTTTACGTGAAGTCCTATCAATCCCCTTGCACTCACACTGTTTACGTAAAGTCCTATCAATCCCCTTGCACTCACACTGTTTCTGTAAAGTCCTATCAATCTTCTTGCACTCCCACTGTTTACGTAAAGTCTTATCAATCCCCTTGCACCCACACTGTTTACGTGAAGTCCTATCAATCCCCTTGCACTCACACTGTTTACGTAAAGTCCTATCAATCCCCTTGCACTCACACTGTTTACGTAAAGTCCTATCAATCCCCTTGCACTCACACTGTTTACGTGAAGTCCTATCAATCCCCTTGCACTCACACTGTTTACGTAAAGTCCTATCAATCCCCTTGCACTCACACTGTTTACGTAAAGTCCTATCGATCCCCTTGCACTCACACTGTTTCCGTAAAGTCCTATCAATCTTCTTGCACTCACACTGTTTCCGTAAAGTCCTATCAATCTTCTTGCACTCACACTGTTCACGTAAAGGGCTATCAATCCCCTTGCACTCACACTGTTTCCGTAAAGTCCTACCAATCTTCTTGCACTCACACTGTGTACGTAAAGTCCTATCAATCTCCTTACACTCACACTGTTTACGTGAAGTCCTATCAATCCCCTTGCACTCAGACTGTTTACGTAAAGTCCTATCAATCCCCTTGCACTCAGACTGTTTACGTAAAGTCCTATCAATCCCCTTGCACTCACACTGTTTACGTAAAGTCCTATCAATCCCCTTGCACTCACACTGTTTACGTGAAGTCCTATCAATCCCCTTGCACTCACACTGTTTACGTAAAGTCCTATCAATCCCCTTGCACTCACACTGTTTCTGTAAAGTCCTATCAATCTTCTTGCACTCCCACTGTTTACGTAAAGTCTTATCAATCCCCTTGCACTCACACTGTTTACGTGAAGTCCTATCAATCCCCTTGCACTCACACTGTTTACGTATTATGTCTAAATGAAAGGCAGAATACCAGTACATGTATTATACCCTTCATTTAGACATCAATATTTCAACTGTACCAACCCGACACTGTTCTCTCTCTTACCAGCGATCTTATTATGTGTGACTTTGAAACCAACTCGTAATACTGGCGGTCGACATGCCTGGTTGTAATGGTGGAGCGCCACCCAGTGTATAAGAGTTGCCGGATTTCACTTTAAGCCTCACAGTTTATCCGGTGGGCGCAGCACTGCATGCTGATACATGCTGAGTCCCGCCTTCCTGGCGCCAAGGGGTGACACTCAGGCGGTTAATTTCGGAGTGGTCTAGTATATTAGTGAGGGGGTGTGGTGTGGAGGTGGGGGGGGGGGCTGGAGGGGGTAGGGTGAGGGTGGAGGGGTGTGGATGGGAGAAGGGGCGAGGTGGAGAGGGGTGGATGGGGTAGGGTGAGGATGAGTGTGGGGTGAGTGTGGAGGGGTGTGGAGGTGGTAGGGTGAGGGTGGTGTGTGGAGGGGTATGGAGGGGTGCGGAGGGAGCAGGTGTGGATAGGTGTGGTGGGTGGGTGGATAGATTGGTGTGGAGAGGGGTGGTGGATAGGGTGATAGTAGAGAGGGGCGGAGGTGGTAGATGAGGGTGGAGGGGTGTGGAGGCGGCGGGGGGAATGTGGAGGGGTGTGGGGGGGTAGGGTGAGGGTGGAGAGTGGAGGGGTGTGGAGGGGTGTGGAGGCGGAGCGGAGTGGTGGGAGGGGGGGGGGGGTAGCCTACTCGGGGTTTGACGGCTACATACCGTCGGTCACCCAATGGCCGCGCCATCTTATTACGCCGACAGAGCACCCCCTGTCACCGCTAATGCGTCCTTATTCATTCAGCTCTTATAAGGCGCACCAGCGAACCTCTTGTCCCTCCGGTCAACAACAATTCAACCCCTGCCATATATCCCCGCCCTCCCCCCCACCTCTGCATCCCCATACCACCCCCGTCCCCCCATACCACCCACCTCCAACCCCAGCCACCACGCACCTCTCAACCACCTTCACGATAAAACCCACTACCCACCA